>JAXQQM020066624.1:0-64897 GCA_034641835.2 Pinus albicaulis
GTTTTGAAGAAAGGCGTGGAAGCTGAGATGGATGGTTTGAAGAAAGGCATGGATGGTTTGAAGAATGTCATGGAAGCTAAGATGGATGACATGGAAGCAAAGATGGATGACATGGAAGCTAAGATCGATGAAAAAATGAAAGGCAACATGGAATACATGAAGAATTATCTAAAAGAAAACATGGAAAGTTTGATAAGAAGGTTAATACAAGACATGATTCCTAATGACAGAAAGATAGTAGAGGAAAATCATGATGAGAAAAAAATAAATGTTAATTGTGATTTCATAGATTCTAATGTTGGATTGAAGAACCACCATATTCCAAAGATGGATATGAGAAAGTTTGATGGCAAGGATCTCGTGACATGGATACTACAAGTGGAGCAATATTTTAATCTCAATAATGTGCAAAACACACAAAAGGTATGCATTGCAACTTTACATTTAGAACGAAATACATTTGTATGGTATCGATGACTTTGCTCCCGTAAAAAAATTGTCACTTAGTCAATTTTTACGGATGAAATGATTACACATTATGAGGATACAAAGAGCAACACCTTCTTTAGCCAATTGATAAATCTCAAACAAAAGCGTTCAATGGTGGAGCACATTGAGGACTTCCAAAAATAAAAAATAAGGGTATCTGATATTCCATAGGAACACGATATTGATGTCTTCATAGGTACTTTAAAGGATAACATCCAACATGAAGTTTATTTTTGGGAGCCTGATTCATTGGAGAAGGCATTCAGGTTGGAAAAAAAAAAAAAATTTAAAATTTTGGCGACAAGGAACCCTACCACTCAAATCTATAAAGATAGAAGTGTTGCTACTCCTAGAATTCCACAACCTACAATGCTGACACTGTTGGCAATATGATGCAGAGTGTTGTCCTTGATGGCAACCCACTGAATGAAGATGAAGACATGAGATTGTTGGCATATGTTGTCCTTGATGGCAATACACTTGATGAAGTTATTCTTGACTTGATGGACTTGGTAAATGATGTAACTCTGATGTGATATGATGCTTGTTGATATTATGATGTTGATTGTTGTCCCTGAAAGGCAACCCATTTGATAAAGATGATGGCAACTTACTTGATGAAGTTGTGCTTGCTAGAATATGTTCTTGATGAAGAAAATATGATGTATCTACAGTGTGTACAGAAGGCAATGAAGAAAGGAATTTAGAATGTGCTCAAAGTATGATGAAAAGAGTATGTCTCTATGAATACGTGGATCTGTCTAAGAAGAGTCGCGTATGCACACGGAAAAGAACGTGCCAAGTCGCGTATGGGCTAAAGCACTCAAAAAGTGCAAATCCAGGGGCCCATGGTATTGAAGGCTCATGGTATTGCCTTGGCCCATGGTATTGAAGGCTCATGGTATCGCTTTGGCCCGTGGTATTGAAGGCTCATGGTATTGCTTTGGTCCGTGGTATTGAAAAAGGATAAACCTATATAAGGAGAATAAATTCATTGTGCAAATCATGAGTGTGGGTGCAAGATGTCTGAGCTTGAATGAATACTTCTCTTTGAAGTAGATTTGAATGGAAAGGGTTACACTTGAAGATAAATCTGAATGTATGATGCACCAATGATGAAGAATGGGATCTAGATCTGAAATGCACTTGTATCTACTAGATCTGCTTATGGAAGGCCTAGATCTGTGATGAGGCGAACATCTAGGCGAGCATCTGTCTGAAGTAAAAGGGTAAATTTGAACTGAATGTCTGATCTAATGAAGTATGCTGCTCTGTAATGATTGAAAATCTATACGCTTACGTCACAAGGACAGATAGCCACAAATTTTCTCCGAAGTAGGCATGATGTGTAATAAAATATACACTGAGGTATACGCTTGTTTGTGGTGGGACGAAAGCGTATATACGGCATCAAGAAAGGAAAGGCGCAGATGCAACCAGGGTTTGCTGAAGACTCGTGGGTAAGAAATGTCCGATCTATTCTCAACAGATATATCTCGTATTCTACAAGGATGAAAGGTTCAGACGCTTTGGTTGTATGTTTGAGCTAGTGCATGGAAAGGTTCGGGCCTCGGGAATATGATGAAATGTGGCCTGCAAGTGGTGTTCTATTGAAGTTGTTGGATCCAGTGTGAAATTGATGAAACGTGGTCCAAGGTGGTGTTGAGGGTTGTAGCCTTCAGTCAGGGGGTTGTAGCTCCCTTCCAGGTGAGGCTGGTAAACGAGATCAGGGGGTCGTAGCTCCCTTCCAGGAGAGGCTGGTAAACGAGATCATGGGGTCGTAGCTCCCTTCCAGGAGAGGCTGGGCAAACCTAGCTGCAGGTGTCACAGGTCGTTGTTCCGCCAAGACATATGGGCAACATGTTTTCTATAATAAAATATCAAGGTTTGAGCAATCATAGTTGGTCGCTTCTCCACTCTGCTTCCACCAAAAATCCCGGTGTTCATGTGATGCTTTCAGGTTATGGTTACTCTCGTCTTACCGCGATACGTTTATCATGACAAAACATTTGATGATTGATCGATGGAATGATTTAAGTGAAGAATCACAGTACCTATCCTTAACTGTATACGCTAGTTTCATAAAGGATATCTCACAGATATGTGTATTTATGTTTCGTAAAGAGCAGATGTTTTAAGGAAGACAAAGTAAAAGTTCCGGACACATGTCGAATACCTCCATTCACCCCCCCCCCCCCCTCCTCAACATTTTCCAAATATTTCCAAAAAGGTGTTCTTCAAGTAGGTATTGATCGCTGAAGGAGATCCGTCCGAATAAAGTCAAGAAGGGGTAATGTCTATAAAGCCACCTCTATTCAATGGAAGCAATCTGATATTCTGGAAGGTACGAACAAAAGCATATCTGCAAAGTCTTGGTGCAGATGTATGGGCAATCGTGGAAGAAGGTTATCAATACCCGGCAAGTATTCCTACTGATGCAGCAAAAAGGAAGAAGTATGAAATCAATGCCAAAGCAGTGAATGTCTTATTAGGAAGCATGTCTGAATCAGAATTTGCTAAAGTGATGCAGCTACATTCAGCAAAAGAAATATGGGACAAAATCATTCTGAGCTATGAAGGAGATACAAAGGTAAAAAATGAAAAACTCCAAACGCTTAGAATTGAATATGAAAATTTGAAGATGCATAGTGATGAAAATGTTGCCAGTTTCTTTCTTCGTCTAGATGATATTGTAAATCGAATGAGAAATTTGGGTGAAACCATAACTGATACTACTCTGGTGGAAAAGGTCTTAAGATCCTTGACTTCTAAATTTGACTCTAAAGTTTCGGCTATTGAAGAAAGGCAAGATCTGCAAACTCTTTCTATTGTTCAATTGCATGGTATTCTGACTGCTTTTGAAATGAGACAAGGAGGTCCTTCTCAAATACGAGAAGCTGCTTTTAAGGCATATACAAAAGGAAAGGAAAAGGAAGTTGTTAAAGAATCCAGCTATATATCCGATGAAGAAGAAGTGAATTTCGTGAGAAAGCTTCAACTAGGTACTGGAAGATTCAAAGGTAAGCTTCCCTTCAAATGTTTTGAGTGTGGAAAAGTTGGTCATTATGCTACAAAATGTCCTTATAAAGGAAAAGAAGTAGTAAGAAGGAATAAGAACCGATCTAGCTCTAAGAAAAGTTACTACACTAATGAAGATAGTGATGGATCATCTAATAGTGAGGAAGAATGTGAAGAAGATCTTAGACTTCTTATGGCATTTGAACAAAAGGAAGAAAAGGATACTTTTATGGATGCTCTAGAGGAAAATGATTTTCTTGAAGAAAATAATCAACTCAAACTACGCTTAGAAGATTATAAAATTCTCTTAGAAGAACAAAAGATAATCAGAGAGACTATTGAAAAGCAGCTTGAAGAAGCAAAGAAACATATTGAAAAACTGGAATGTGAAGTGGTAAGTCAAAGAAAAGAAGTTGAGAAAGCAAAGACCTTGAATCTTAAATTTGCTAAAGGATCTGAAACCTTAGATGAGATTATCAAGGTACAAAGTTCTCCTCTTATAAAGACAGGTCTTGGATATACCGGAGAATCTTCTCAAACTTCAGCACCAAACTATCTAAAAGCAGTTACAAGTGGTTTACTACATTCAACCACTCAGCAAGGGAATAAAGGATCTCTACAGGGAAAGCAGGACCATCTCAATTCAAGGAACACTAACAAGGATAGCTTTCAAAGACACTACAACCAACAGGTAAATTCAAATAGAAGATTCCATGATCGCAGAAATTTCTACTTCAATGGGCAATGTTTCACTTGTCACAATTTTGGTCATAAAGCTATTCAATGTGTTGCATATAAAACCATCATAACAAGAGAAGCAAGAAAGAAAAGGTTGGATACTGAACCAAAGAAGAATACCTATAACAATTTTTCTCCTCTTCAAAGTGAAGTTGAATGTACTTATTGCAATAACTTTGGCCATGAAGAATCTGAATGCAGGAACAAGATCCAGCCAAAAGAACATGTTCCCTCAAGCTCTAAAGTGTGGAAAAAGAAAGAACCGGCGGTTGAAAATTGTGGGATAGCATTATTTGCAGAAGGTGAAGAAAATCAATGGTACATCGATAGTGGGTGCTCAAGACACATGACAGGTGACAAAAGCAAACTTCATACTTATAATGCTCTGGAAAAGGAAAAGAAAGTTACATTTGGAAATGATACTCCTGCTGTAATTAAAGGAAAAGGGTCAGTATTTCTAAAAGAAAAGGTGAAGGCTAAAGATGTCATGTTTGTGGATAGATTAAGGCATAACTTGTTGAGTGTTAGTCAAATGTGTGATCAAGGAGCAGAAGTGGTCTTCAGTTCCAAAGAGTGTGTGGTTCGTGATCTTGATACAGGTAAAATCATTATAAAAGGAAAAAGAAATCCAAGCAACCTATATATACTAAACGGCATAGATCAATGTTACTTGAGCAAATATTCAGAAAATTGGCTATGGCATAGAAGGCTGGGGCATCTGAGTTTCTCTCAAATCAACAAAACAAGCAGACTTCAAGCTGTTCGTGATCTTCCAAAGATCAATCTTCCAGAAAGTACCATATGCAAATCTTGTCAATTTGGTAAGCAGACCAGAGTACGATTTAATGCCAAAGAAGTATCATCAAGTAAGCCTCTTGAACTCATTCATACTGATATCTATGGACCTATGAGGAAAAAGTCATTACGTGGGGATGAATACTATATCTTATTTATTGATGACTACTCTAGAATGTGTTGGATCGGGTTCATTAAACACAAAGATCAAGCACTTGAAAAATTTCAGAGCTTCAAAGCATTGGCAGAAAATGAATTAGATCTAAAAATCAAGTGTCTTAGATCTGATCGAGGAGGAGAATATTCATCAAATGAATTCTTTGAATTTTGTGAACAACATGGGATTAAAAGACAGTTCTCTGTAGCAGGCACTCCACAACAAAATGGTGTAGCAGAAAGAATGAATAGAACAATTGTTCAAATGGCTAGAGCTATGCTTGTTGATTCTAATGTTCCTGACATGTTCTGGAGTGAAGCAGCACATACAGCAGTTAACATTCTCAACAAGGCTCATGTTCGGGTAAATAGTGACAAAACTCCATATGAACTCTGGTATGGTAAATCTCCCACTGTAAAGCATTTTAAAGTTTTTGGAAGCAGATGCTTTATCAAAAATAATGATGAAAAGCTTGGCAAGTTTGAACCTAGATCAGATGAAGGGATACTTCTTGGTTATTCATCTTCAAGCAAAGCATTCACATGTTACAATAAGAGGCTTCAAAAGGTTGTTGAATGTATTGATGTTGTTATTGATGAGTCTCCTGCAGCTCCTAAAGAAGAAAAACAAACAACAAAAGAAGATGATAACGACATATGGCCTTCTACATCAGATGGAAATGATATAGACAATGGATCCAATGAAGAACCTGAAGACGATCTATCTGAAAAAGCTCCATCCAGATATGTTCAAAAGAATCATCCTGAATCTCAAATTTTGGGTGACAAAGAATCTGGTGTATGAACAAGGAGAACTCTTGTAGGATCTTCTAATCATTTGGCACTCATATCCACAATTGAACCACACAATGTCAATGAAGCTAGCAAATATGAATGTTGGAGGCAAGCCATGGATGACGAACTTGTTCAAATTGAAAAGAATGACACTTGGGATTTGGTTCCAAGACCTCATGATAAAAATTTCATTGGAACTAAATGGATTTTCAAGAACAAGTTAAATGAGAATGGGGATGTTGTAAGAAACAAAGCCAGACTGGTTTGCAAAGGGTATACTCAACAGGAAGGTATAGACTTTGAAGAAACTTTTGCTCCTGTAGCTAGACTTGAAGCCATAAGAATGTTTCTTGCTTTTTCAAGTTATCAACAAATCAAAGTTTATCAAATGGATGTTAAATCTGCATTTCTTAATGGTGATTTAGAAGAAGAAGTATATATAGAACAACCAGAAGGATTCATTTTGGGAAATGATGCAAATCTTGTTTGTAGACTTAAAAAGGCTCTATATGGTCTCAAGCAAGCTCCAAGGGCTTGGTATTATCGTCTTGACAAATATCTTCATCAACAAGGATTTTCAAAGGGGTCTACTGATAGCAACTTATACACAAAAGTTGAAAATGACAAACTATTGATTGTAGTTGTATATGTTGATGATATCATTTTTGGGAGTAATGAAGAATCTATGAGTCAAAAATTTGCCTCTGTCATGCAGCAAGAATTTGAAATGTCTTTACTTGGGGAACTAACATTCTTTCTTGGCTTGCAAGTGCATCAAACTGCAGATGGTATATTTCTATCACAAGAAAAATATCTTAAGCAAATTATGAAGAAGTATGGCATGGAAGAATGCAAACCTGTAAGTACAGCAATGATAACCGGATGCAGTCTCAGTTCTAATGATGATTCTCCCACAGTGAATCAACCAGAATACAGATCGATGATAGGAAGTCTGCTTTATCTCACTGGGACTAGACCAGACATTATGCATGCAGTTGGGATTGTAGGAAGATTCCAAGCTAATCCAAAAGAGTCTCATCTTCAGGTTGTCAAAAGAATTTTCAAATATCTACAAGGAACTCAAGATTTTGGTCTATGGTATCCGAAGAATGCTGATCTTACTCTTCATGCTTACACTGATGCAGATTGGGCTGGAAGTGTTGATGATCGGAAAAGCACTAGTGGTGGTGCATTTTACTTGGGGCCCCGGTTAGTATCTTGGTTCAACAAGAAGAAAAATTCTATTGCCTTATCAACAGCTGAAGCAGAATATGTAGCTGCCGCATCTTGTTGCACTAAACTCCTATGGATGATGCAAACCTTGCAAGATTTTCAAATCAAATGTGCAACTCCTATCTCCATTATGTGTGATAATACAAGTGCCATCAGTATCTCAAAGCATCCTGTTATGCATTCGAAGACCAAGCACATTCCCATCAAATATCATTTCCTACGTGAACAAGTGCTTGAGCAAAAAGTGAAGTTGGAGTATGTTACCTCCAAAGAACAAGTTGCTGATATCTTTACCAAACCTCTGCCCAGGGAAGCGTTCGAATATCTAAGACAGAAGCTAGGAGTGTTCTCTGCCAGTCAAAAGAACAAATCTGCATAAATTTTAGAAGATGGCTTGGGATACGCGGGTTTCCTGAAACACAGTCGCGTATGTACGCGAGTTCATGCACAGAAAACTGCGTATGTCTGATTGCTGACAATTTTTGCTTAGAGTCAGCTCTTTTCAGCACAGCTGCAGTACTGTTTGGTATCGCTGATACTGTTTGGTATATCTGGTGGTGTTCCAGTTCTCATAATTCTTTTTCTAATGATTTGATGAAGATGCCTTGATGATTTGTTGGTGAAAGTGTTCAGGATGCACAAACTAAGGGGGAGCTTTAGTCATATGAAAAGGATGCTTGGATGCATAGATTCAGGGGGAGCATTGACATTGCTGAGTATAATGCACTGTTGGCATTATGATGATTCTGAAACATGTTCTTTGAAGTCTTTCTGATGTTGGTCTTAAATGGTCATTTTTGTAATTTGATGAAAAGGTCTTGTTGAGACCCATGATGTAAAATTGTAATATTCAGTCATGTAAGGACTTGTCATTTTTGTAAACCCACTTGGTTGGGTAGCTGAGTCAAATTTTGTAAACCCACTTGGTTGGGTAGATGAGTTGAAATGTGTAAACCCACTTGGTTGGGTACTTGAGTCTCATATGTAAATCCACTTGGTTGGATATTTGTTGTAAGTATGAGTCATTGGTGATAGGAAAGTCATAGAGTCATGTACCTCATTGAAAAATATGTTTGAAGGTTCAGCATGAACTCAGGGGGAGCTTGTCCACTTCAGTATGTATCAATTTTGCAAAACGCTTCTTTCACATGAGGAGAAAAGGGGGAGAGTATGTTGGCTTTGGTCTGCCCTTTGCCCTTGATGTCAAAGGGGGAGAGTGACATGGTGTAGGTAATGAAGATAATGTTGTCAAAGAATGGGGAGAGTGACATGGTGTCATTGTATTCTTAATGTACCTATCTATTGTGGTAACCAAACACCATCGTGGTTGCCATCAAGTCCAAAGGGGGAGATTGTTGGCAATATGATGCAAAGTGTTGTCCTTGATGGCAACCCACTGAATGAAGATGAAGACATGAGATTGTTGGCATATGTTGTCCTTGATGGCAATACACTTGATGAAGTTATTCTTGACTTGATGGACTTGGTAAATGATGTAACTCTGATGTGATATGATGCTTGTTGATATTATGATGTTGATTGTTGTCCCTGAAAGGCAACCCATTTGATAAAGATGATGGCAACTTACTTGATGAAGTTGTGCTTGCTAGAATATGTTCTTGATGAAGAAAATATGATGTATCTACAGTGTGTACAGAAGGCAATGAAGAAAGGAATTTAGAATGTGCTCAAAGTATGATGAAAAGAGTATGTCTCTATGAATACGCGGATCTGTCTAAGGAGAGTCGCGTATGCACGCGGAAAAGAACGTGCCAAGTCGCGTATGGGCTAAAGCACTCAAAAAGTGAAAATCCAGGGGCCCATGGTATTGAAGGCTCATGGTATTGCCTTGGCCCATGGTATTGAAGGCTCATGGTATCACTTTGGCCCGTGGTATTGAAGGCTCATGGTATTGCTTTGGTCCGTGGTATTGAAAAAGGATAAACCTATATAAGGAGAAGAAATTCATTGTGCAAATCATGAGTATGGGTGCAAGATGTCTGAGCTTGAATGAATACTTCTCTTTGAAGTAGATCTGAATGGAAAGGGTTACACTTGAAGATAAATCTGAATGTATGATGCACCAATGATGAAGAAGGGGATCTAGATCTGAAATGCACTTGTATCTACTAGATCTGCTTATGGAAGGCCTAGATCTGTGATGAGGCGAACATCTAGGCGAGCATCTGTCTGAAGTAAAAGGGTAAATCTGAACTGAATGTCTGATCTAATGAAGTATGCTGCTCTGTAATGATTAAAAATCTATACGCTACTTCGTCGCGAAGGAAGCGCGTATATACGCAGCTTCTCTGAAGTAAAAGCGCGTATGCGCAATAAAATATACACTGAGGTATACGTTTGTTTGTGTGGATGAAAGCGCGTATATACGCGACATCAGCAAAGGAAAAGCGTGTATGCAAACTAGGGTTTGCTGAAGACTGTGGTAAGAAATGTCTGATCTATTCTGCTGTATTGCTGCTATCTGTATTCTACAGTGATGAGTTGTCTGTATCAGTTTGGTTGTATGTTTGAACTTAAAAGTATGGAAAGGGTTCAGTCTGGAAAAATGATGAAACGTGGTCTGCAAGTGTTGTTCTATTGAAGTTGTTGGATCCAGTGTGAAAATTGATGAAACGTGGTCCAAGGTGGTGCTGAGGGTTGTAGGCTTCAGTCAGGGGGTCGTAGCTCCCTTCCAGGAGAGGCTGGTAAACGAGAGCAGGGGGTCGTAGCTCCCTTCCAGGAGAAGCTGGTAAACGAGTTAGGGGGTCGTAGATCCCTTCCAGGAGAGGCTGGTAAACGAGCGCAGGTGGGTGCCTACGTGCTGGTTAAGTCTGCGCCAGCACATATGTTGTAACATGTTTTCTCTATAATAAAATATTGAAGGCTGAGCAACTGCAGCGGTGGTTTTCTTCCGACTTGGGTTTCCACCTAAAAATCCTGGTGTTCATGTGTGATGCTTTGTGTGATGGTTTACTCTGTTCCTACTGCACATGTTTATTGTTTATTAAACATCTGATGATTGATTGATGGAATGATTTAAGTGAAGAACTGTTGACATAAGTAGATATCTGTGTATACGCTAGTTTCATAAAGGATATCCGCGTATATACGTGATTATGTTTCAGAAAAGTAGCATATGTGTTTTAGAAGGAAGACAAAAGTAAAAGTTCTGAATATGCTGTAAATACTGATTCACCCCCCCCTCTCAGTATTTTTCCCAACAGACACCACAACAATTGGAAGAAAAAAGAGCAAAAGGGCTTTGCTACAGTTGTGATAGCACATACACTAAATCTCATAAGTGTGCTGAGAAGAAATTATTTTACATTTATTGTGAAGAGGAGGAAGAAAATGAACAAGAAACTTCAAAAGAAGAGGATATACACTAGGAACCAGCCCTAGAAGAAGAAGAAATGAGTCTGACCATATATTGTAATGCATTGGTAGGAATTACCACTCCTCAAACTTTCAAGATAGAAGGACATATCAAGAAGAAAAAGATAATAGTGTTGATCGATTCGGGTAGTACCCATAATTTTATTCATTGTAAGGTAGCTAAGGAATTGAATTGTTTCCTATACCCAACACCAGAATGTCAAGTGATGGTTGCAAATGGAGGAGCTATAAATTTCTCTAGAAAATACCATAATATCAAGCTAACCATGGGGGATTATGTATTGAATAGTCCAATTCTTTCCATTCCAATGGGAGGTTCTGATCTTGTACTAGGAGTACAATGGTTACAATCTTTGGGGATGGTACCTTTTAATTTTCAAGAAATTTTCTTGAATTTTTTTTCGGAAGGAAAGGAAATCGAATTACAGGGTGTCACATGGAATCCAGGAAATATCATAATCTCTAATGTCATGACAAAGCTTTTGAAGAAATAAAAACGAGCCGCAATTGCACAATTATTCTCATTAGAAGTTCCAACATCAAAATCATCTATTTCTCCAGATCTCCAAAAGGTCTTAGACAATCATTCCAAGGTGTTTGAAACTCCCAAAGGACTCCCACATATTCGTGATCATGATCATCATATTCATCTGGTTCCAGGAAGTGTTCTTTCAAACATCAGGCCTTACAGATATCCTTATGTCCAAAAGAGCGAAATTGAACATATGATTGTAGAAATGTTAGAGGCTGGTATAATTCAACCTAGTCAAAGCTCTTTCTCTGCTCTAGTAGTATTGGTGCATAAGAAGGATGGATCATGGCGCATGTCTCTGGATTATAGGGAGCTCAATAAGATCATTGTTAAAGATAAATTTCTCATTCCTATGATTGATGAATTATTTGATGAATTACATGGAGCAATTTATTTTACCAAGTTGGATCTTCATTCAAGATATCATCAAATTAGAATGAAGACTTAAGATATTCTGAAAACAACATTTCAAACTCATGAGGGTGATTATGAATTTTTTGTTAAGTCTTTTGGCCTTACCAATGCACCTTCTACATTTCAAGGTTTGATGAATTCCATTTTCAAACCCTTCCTTAGAAAATTTGTGCTAGTATTTTTTTGATGACATAATAATCTACAATAGTTCTTGGAAGGATGAGGTTCAACATGTTGACAGGGTGCTCAAACTATCGGAGGAGAAGCAATTATATGCAAAAACATCTAAATTTTTATTTGGAGTGCAAGAGGTGGAATATCTAGGTCATATTGTATCTCAGGAGGGTGTTAAGGTAGACCCTAACAAAATTAAATCCATTTAGGAATGGAAAGTCCCCACAACCATAAAGAAATTGCGAATATTTCTCGGGTTAACATGGTATTATCACAATTTTGTTAGGAATTATGGGAGAATAGCAGCACCTCTAACAACATTATTGAAGAAAGATGCATTTTCATGGAAACCTGAAGCAACTAAGGCCTTTGAACATCTTAAAGAGGGAATGTCCCTAGCATTAGTCTTAGCTACGCCAAACTTCCCAAAAAGCCTTTATAGTGGAATATGATGCCTTAGGGGATGGAATTGGTGCTCTTTTAATGCAAGAAGGAAGACCCATTTCTTTTGAAAGTCGTCCAATCAAAGGAAAGTATTTACATAAATCTATTTATGAGAAGGAAATGTTGGTAATACTACATGCACTAAAGAAATGATAACCTAACCTAATGGGAAGACACTTCAAAGTAAAAAATGGTCATGATAGTCTTAAACACTTTTTGGAACAAAGAATATCTTCAGAAGAGAAGCAAAAATGGGTCACAAAGATGTTGGGTTATGACTTTGAAATCATCTACAAAAAATGGAAGCTAAATTTTTTTGCAGATGCACTCTCAAGAAAGGATGAAGAGATGGAAGCATTGCTTTGTGCCATTTCTATTATCCAACCAGATTGGATAATCGAAGCAAGGGATGAATGGAAGAAGGATGAATAGGTGTGGACACTCATTCAAAAGTTGCAGCAAGGTCCTAGTACGTCTGATGCATTTAGTTGGAAAAATGATTCCTTATGGTAAAAATATCGCTTATATATTTGCAAGAATTCATAAATATTAAAACAAAATATTATTTTGGAATTGCACACTCTCCTTTAGGAGGAAACTCATAATTTTTAAAAACTTACCACAGGGTGAAGAAAGATTTTTTTTGGGATGGCCTTAAATCTAATATTCAAAAGTTTGTGGTGGAATGTTTTCTTTTCTAGCAAAATAAAGTTGAGACAATTAAGACCTCGGGTCTTCTACAACCTTTATCCATTCCAAGTCAACGTTGGGAGGAGATTTCAATGGATTTTATCACAGGTTTACCTAAGTCCAAAGGAAGGAGTGTCATCATGGTGGTAGTTGATAGAATTACCTAGAATGTACACTTTTCTGCTTTATCTCATCCATTTAAAGAAAGTACAATTGCTAATGCATTTATGGAAACAATTCAAAAGATACATGGAAAACCAAAGATTATTGTAGGTGACAGAGATCCCATTTTTACTGGAAATTTTTAGACAGAATTATTTTCTTGTTTGGGTACTCAACTAGCTCATAGCTCATCTTATCATCCTCAATCTTATGGTAAAACTGACATAATGAATAAATGTTTGGAAGGATATCTTCGTTGTTTTGTATCACATAAGCAAACACAATGATTCAAGTGGTTACCTCTCGCTAAATGGCGGTATAACACTTTCTTCCATACTGCAACAAAAATGACCCCATTTATGGCACTTTATGGATATCATCCATCATCCATCACATCTTCTTTGAGAGAAAATTCTAAGGTTCAAGCAGTGGAATATCACATCGAGCATCAACAAGAAGTTCTCCAACTCTTAAAGGATAACCTAAATTTGGCACAAAATTGAATGAAAAAACTGGCAGATCAACATCGCAGTGAGAGAAGTTTTGATGTAGGAGATTGGGCATTTTTACGGCTACAACCATACAAAAAAATGTCCCTCAAGCAATCTAAGAAGGATAATAAATTATTTCCAAAGTACTATGGTCCTTATAAGGTGTTGTAAAATATTTGTACTATGGGATACAAATTGGAGCTTCCTACTTCTTCGTGGATGCATTCAGTTTTCCATGTTTCATGCTTAAAGAAGGTTATAGGGGACAAAATTCCAGTCCAAACAATATTGATATAACTTGATGAGGAAGGAAAAATCATATTGGAACCTGAAGTAGTCATGGAAACAAGAAATTGACAGCTATGAAATCGATCAATTTCATAGTATCTCATCAATTGGAAGAACTTACCTACTGAATATTCTACATGGGAGGATGATAATTTTATATAGAAGCATCCAAAGCTACTCAAGCATTGAGGACAAAACTTTTTCGAAGGAGAGGGGCATGTTAGGTCCCTATATTAATAGTATAGTCCCTTATTGTTATTAGTGTAACCCCCTTATTGTTATTGTTGTACCCATGTAATCCCAATATTTTTATTATTGTGCCCTTAAATTATTATTATTAGGTTGGCTAGGAATATATTGTGAACCCATGGACTCCTATATATAGAAGGAGGTTTTGGTCATTTGTATCATCCAAGTGTCATTCTTTTATGTAATGTATTGGAGGTTTCCACCTCGAAGTGGCTATTTCTAAGGCATTGATCTCTCTTTTCTTCTATTTTTGGAGTTGGTTTCATAACGTTTACTTCTATTCCCAAAAAATATCTTGATAACCCAATTCATTCATTTCAAACTCACTTTTCATGACTTCTTTGCATTCAGCAATGAGAGAAACATCACTCCTTGTAAATATCAAATCATCTACATACAAAACAACAATACAAATTTTACCATAATTTTATTTGATGTAGATTGTGGGTTCACCATCACACTTGTCAAACCCATTTTCCATAAGGTAAGCATCAATCCTATTATACCATGAACGTGGTGCTTGCTTCAAACCGTAAAGAGATTTTTGAAACTTACACACCTTTTGTTCTTAGCCTTCTATTTCATAGCTAGTAGGTTTTTCAACATTAACCTCCTCTTTCAACATTCCATTCAATAATGCTGACTTCACATCCATTTGACAAACTTTCCATTTTTGTTGTGCTGTTATAGATAACATTGTCTGCACTGTCTCCATCCTTGCAACTTGTGCAAATTTTTCCTCATAGTCTCTTCCTTGCTGATGCTTGTAGCCTTTGACAACTACCCTTGATTTTTGCCTTTCTATCTTGGCTTCAATGTTGCTCCTGGTCTCATAGACCCATTTCACTCCAATAACTTATTTTCCTTATGCGAGGTCCACTCATTCCCATGTGTCATTTCTTTCTATTGCTCCTATTTCTTCATTCATTGCTTCAATCCACATCTCTTCTTTGACTGCATCTTCAAAATGGATTGGGTCATCTACATGAAAAAATAATGAAAATAAAGAATTCACACCAACACTACTATCAACTTCTTTCTCATAAATTTTGCTTAAATTTCTGAATCTTGGTCTTCTTATATTTGCTGAAGATGTGCTTGGAGTTTCACTTAAACTCGAGGGAGTTGCTGATCCCTGTGGTGTGCTTGGAGAAACACTTTCTTGGTTTCTCAATGATGTTCTATTTCTTGCTTGTGGTGTGCTCTGTTGAGCTTCTGTAGGTGGAGGAGGAGCCACCGTTGACATTAGGGGAATTTTGAGGTCTAAAATGGGCCTCCTAAGGAAATAATAAAATAATAGCTAAACCAAAAAAAATAATATTTATTAATTTTCAATTCACTTTTTGCACCACAATCCATGTAACCATAGTTAAATTCAATTCAAAAGTTGTACCAAAATAAAATTAATAAAAAAATTGTATTGATGTGACTATAAATAAGAATGAGATTTTAAAAAAAAATTCATTATCATTGAGCAACTAATGCATTTGTCTTTTCTACTTAAATAACTTAAAATAAAATATAAATATAAATTTATAAATTCTTAATTATATTATATACTATTAATTAAAACTTATATTATTTAAATTGTATAATAACATGTAATTAATATACTATATAAAAATAATATCATATAGTATAATATAATAAATGTATAGGGATATGCATTGTTTCTTTGAAGAAATATGAAATGACAATAATATATTTTTATTCAAAAAGTGTGAAATGACATTTATTATGAGTACTTTACTTTGACTTTAAAAGTACTTAGAGCACTACCATGGTTAACCATGAGTTTTTATCCACCATTGAGAATGTGACATGTAAGAAACTTTAACTCAAGCAATGCCACCTCAACCATTAGGGATGATGTCATCCCATAAAATGTGATTGGTTCTCATAAAGTGAATTTTGACTGTACATTTTCCTTAGGAGGCCCATTTTAGACCTCAAAATTCCCCTAATGGGAGTTACTTGCTGCAGTCCATTCCTCTTTGTCTTCATGAGACATACATGTCTTCACATCTACTGTCTTCTCTAAAATTCCATCCCATGCTTCTTCTTCTATGAACTGAACATCTTTGCTGATGATTACGTTCTTGGTTGATGTATTATAGAGCTTGTAAGCCTTGGATTCATCATTGTACCCAAGAAATATACATTTCTCCCCCTTGTTTTCCAACTTCTTCCTTCACTGATCAGAGACATGTGCATATGCCACACATCCAAACACTCTCATGTGAGTGAAAAATTTCTTTGTTCCACTCCATGCTTATTCTGGAATTCTATTCATAACACTTTTGGTTGGACATATATTTATGATATATGCCACACAAGAGACAACTTCTGCCTAATACTCACTTTGAAAATGCTTTGCCTTCAACATACTTCTTTCCATGTCCATGATGGTCCTATTCTTTCTTTCTACTACACTGTTTTGTTGAGGTGTAAATCTTGTGGTAAATTTCTTGTGTATTCCATGCTCCCTACAGAAACGTAGGAAATCTTTGGAGATATATTCTCCACCTCTATTAGTTCTCAACACTTTTATGTAGTGTCCACTTTGCTTCTTAACAAGAGCTTTGTAGTGGTAGAACTGTTCAAACACTTCAATTTTCCGTTTTAGGAAATAAACCCATGTCTTCCTTGTGTAATCATATATTTATAAATGTCAAAATATAATGACTACCACCTAATGATGGTGTTTGCATTGGCCCACATAAATTTGAGTGGAAAATCTCCAAATGTGCCTTTTCCCTTATACTCTTTCCTCCTAGAAATGATTCTCTATGTTGTTTCCCCAAGATGCAACCTTCACATAGGTTGTCTGGTTTCTATATGAGTGGTAATCACTTTACCATGTCTTTTCTATGCAACAAATTCAAACCTCCGAAATTGAGATGACCAAATCTCAAATTCCATAACCAGTTCTCATATTTCACTTCTTCTTGAAAGATTTTTTGTGTGACAGCTGCTACAACACCTTATTCCTTCAAGTATAATCTCATCTTGAGAGGAAACATTCTATTGCTTGTCATATGCACTTTTGTAATGAGTTGTCTACTTGGAGGCTTATCCATGATTATGCACACATCATTTTTAGAAAACACATTGTAGCCCTTTTGCACGAGTTTTCCAATGCTTATAAGGTTACATTTCAAGCCAGAGACATAATATACATCAGGCTTGGACTTCTTCTCTCCCTTATTTGTCAAAACATTTACTCTCCCTTTTCCCATGACGAAGATTTCGCTATCAGTCCCCAATGTCACTTCATATTTTACACTTTCATCTAGATTGGAAAACATTGCCATGTTTCCAGTCATATGATTACTAGACACTGAATCTATGAATCATATATCTTCTTGTTTTTCTTGTGCTACATTACAAGCTAAAAACAAATCTTCATGGTTCTGATTTTATTTTGTAATATTTGCACTTGGTTTACTACCCATGTCATTTTGCTTCTTTCTACATTCATTTGCATAATGACCATACTTTTTGAAATAATGACATTGGACATTATATTTATCATACATTTGTCCCTGTTCTTGGTTATGGATTTTGGCCTTGGCTTGGATTCTGATTGCTGCCCCTTCCACTTGTGCTTGTAGGGCTTATTCTTCCACCTCTGTGTGGGCTTCTTTCTCTTCCTTGATAGTTTGATCTTCTTAGACCTCTACCTTGACCAAAAAACATATGTGTCTTAAATGCATGCTACATTGAGGAGTTTGTTGCTCTGTTCAGTCTGTGCTCATGAGACATCAGTGATGCATGAAGCTCATCCACTGAAAACTATGAGAGATCCTTTGTCTCTTCTATGGCCACAACGATGGCATCAAACCTTGATGGTAGAATTCTTAGGACCTTCTCAACTATTCTCATTCCTTCAAGTGTCTCTCCATGAGACCTTATTTGGGTAACCAGCCCAATCACATGTGTAAAGAATGAGTCTATATTATCAGGCTCTTTCATACAAAGACTTTCAAAATATCTTCTCAACATTTGAAGTTTTGTTGTCTTCACCTTTACCATGCCTTGGTAGGCTATCTAGAGGGTATCCCATGCCTCTTTGTACTTCGTTGGTACTACAACCCTTTGGAAAATACTCTCACGTATTTCATGGAAAATATAGAAGAGGGCTTTGGAGTCCTTCTTCTTATTGTCCCTCAACAAATCTCTTTCTGCTTGTGTCAAAGCATTTTATGCTATTGCATTTGCTCGTTATATGAAACCATTTTCCACCATCTCCTAGATATCTTGTGAAGAGAATAGGGCCTTCATTATAATAGCCCAATAATCATAATTCTTCCCATTGAACTATGGTATTTCTGGATTACTCAAGCTCGTGCATGTTGCTGCCATTTTCACTGTGTAAACAAAAACCTTCTCACTGCTGGAGAATCCACTTCTCAAAACAACCTTTCAACTCTTTAGTAAAGAACACTTTCCTTCACTGAGATATTAAAGTTGCTCTGACACCATGTTGGAAGATGGAAATAAACAATAGAGGGATGTTTTTCCCCCTTTCAACATAGAGAAATGAAATATGTGGAAAAAAAAATCCACACAGACAGAGCAAGAACACAACAGAGGAATTCTTCTTCTATTCAAATCTATAAACAAATGATATTACATTCTTTTAATACAAAATGGTTGGAGCCTAAAGATCTAATGCTATTCAATGCTAGATGGGACGAATAACCACAGAATCGTCCTTCTGCTGCGAAAGCCCGATTCTTCACAAAACAACACATAGAAATCATAATGCCAAACTTGAAATGTTATAGGTTTCAACTACGAAACCACATCGCATAGATTCCCTTATCGCAAATAGAATTTTGGCGATTATAATTTTTAATTTGGTGCGATACGAGAAAACTTAAAATCTTGCAATTGCAATGTGCAATGGCACGATCACATCAAAAATTAAATATTTCAACTTGGGGGCACTATCTGTTCATCTTTGAGATATGTGATTTCAATCGCATCGCAACTTATAACATTTACTTTGTCGGTGCTATCCTCCTAAGCTTGCGACAGGCGATTGTGATCGCATCAAAACTTAAATGAAATAAATTGTGAGCACTTAAAAGTAAGTCATAAGAAATGCAAAGTGTGAAATGCGGGTGGAAAAAAGCTAAATCATAAAAAGTGTGAAGTGTGATATTTAAGATTTGCGATGTGCGATGGCGATGTCACATCGCAACATCATAAGTTTTGGTGTGGGGCTTAAATGGTAAATTTTAAGATGTGAGAAGTGTGGTATGCAGGCACTTAAACAATGGAAATTGTGAAATGCAAAAAGGTAAGGAATAAGGCAATAAAAAAGTCTTGTGGGCGGATTTGGTAATGTGGTAAGGTAAGATGGGTCCCACCAAATCACATCACCAGAAATATAAGTTTTGTTGAAGTCTTAAGGGGAAATTCTTAAAACGTGTGGGTTGTGACATGTGAGAAAAAGGTAAGTGAATGTGGTGGGTAAGGAATTAACACAGAGTAAAGGCTCAGGTACTTTGTTTCTGATATTGCGTAAAAATTCCCACGGATTTGGATCTTGTGCTCTGTCCTTCCCTGCAACAAAAATTGAATGTAAGTGTGGGTTGTTATGAGTTTTAATCATGGCAGTGGTTGGTAGTATTTCCAACATATTAAAGGAGCAACAATCATTGCAAGATGAGGAGTTCAAGGGTTCAAATAACATGGAGGGCATTAATCTTTGTGACTATGGTCAAGAAAAAGGGTGGAGTATTTGGTAATGAGCATATGCCATGAATCTCATACCATTAGAAAGTAACAAGAAGAATTTTGTACCATCCATTATCAAGCCATTGGAATTTTATTTTTGTGGAAGATTATATGTTGAACAATGGAATTATATTCGATCTATTTTTTTTATATTTACCTTTACGAGTACAAGAATAAGGTTAAGGTACCCATAGTTGATAGTGTCTACTGGCGGAAAAATTATAAGCCATGATTTTGTACCTTATATGCAGACGAAAACAGAGACTAGCGATGCCTTCTATGAGTGGTATCAATCGGAGGAGTTCGAAGATCTAGCTTTCCATTTTATCAAGATATCATGTCATTTTATCAACATATAGTGTTGGTTATAGTTACAACATTTTATGAACTACAATAACAGTAAATATGATAAAATGTCTATGAAAATTTTGTTGTTCAAAAGTAATAGAACAATTAAATTTCTCTTAAAATAAAACTCAACTTTAAGCATAGATGGGTTTAAAATTTACTCGATATCTCTGACGAGAAATTGTTAACTAGGAAATATTTTTCTTTGAAAAAAATGATACAATTTCTTTGACAGTTTTTTAAAGAAGGACAAAAAGTGTTTGCAGCAATACCATAACCCCTGATAGGATGGGCAAGTATTTCTCAAGCATATATGTGCCATGCCTACCAAAATGAATCTTCATATGTTCCATATATTCATGGTATCTTTATTCATTCTGTGTTGCATATATTTTATTCATTTTCACGCTGAGATTATGATTCAACTTTCAAAGGTTCGGGGTCATCTCCTCATAATCATGACTGAACCAAGAAATCAATTACAAAATAGAGATGGGGAGTCTTAGAATCTAAACTGAGGAAAAATTTCCACATCACTTGTATCTTCCACCGGGTTTTCGCCCACAAAATCATGGCTATCCCTACCTCCAATTTCCCATTCTTTCCAGACTCAACTTGTTTTAATGGGTGTCAAGTGATGTGGTGATAATACATCTAGATAGCCACAATTTCATCTTGACAGGTGGTGAAGCGGTGTCAGTGTGAGTAGATGCAGATATTCCTCGGTTACTTTGCCTAGCTTATTCCCACGACATATTTAATGCCTTGAACTAATGCTAACATTAGTTCGAAAATTGAAAATGATAGTGAAATAAATGAAAATGTGAAGAAAATAAATAGATATAACATATGTTTTTGGCCTCCTTACCTGGTGAAGAGGCCATAACCATAAATTTTAATTTTAATGTTCATCATAAAATTAATACAAAAATTTTATAGGCTCTAATATTCTTGGCGGGTAAAAAATTTAGGTTAGATACCATAAATACCGATGCTATCAAATCATTTCCGATTAATATGGTCCTACTACCCGACGACATGGACTAATAAGAAAGGATCCAAGTAGCATGGCCAACCCAAAAAAACTTGAGGTAAAATAATTTTTTTCAAAAGGTTAATAACAATTCTCTTAACTATGAGAAATAAACCTAATACAATAAATAACAATGATTCAGATTATGATAATAGAGAAATGGGCACAAATATTAATCAAGGATGATGATATAAACCCCCTCCCCAAAAATATGGAGTTAATTTTTAGATACCTCAAAGGCACATTAGAATTTAGTTTATGTTAGATAAAAACTTGTGGATTGAAACTCCAAGGCTTCACACATGCATATTGGGTAGGGAGTCCCTCAGATAGGAAGAGCACAATGGGAGCAGTCTTCAGTATTGGGTCAATGATAGTTTCTTGGTACAACATGAAAAAAATATCTGAAACACTCAGCTCAACAGAGACCGATTATATGGATTCTAGTCAAGCAACATGCGAGGCTATTTGGATGAGAAAGATCTTGGTTAGTCTCTTCAATTAGGGGATGGAGCCTACATTGGCCCATTGTGTCAATCAGAGTTGTATAAAACTCTTTGAAAATCTAGTGTTTCATGATAGGTCCAAACATATAGACATCAGGTAACATCATCTAAGATATTATGTGTAGAGGAGGATTTTTATGTAATAGTACATTCCTACAAAGGAGAAGGATGAAGACATTTTTACAAAGGATTTGTCAAGATCCAAGTTCGATTTCCATGGGAGAAATATTGGGGTTATTAAAAACCATTTTCTTGCTAAGAAGGAGTGTTAAATCGTAGAAAGAAAAGTGTTCATTTTACTTGTGCCTAAGTCAAACGAGGAAATTCAAATTTTCACTTCAGCAAGAGTGACATGGCCAAGTCATTCAATTAAGTGAGTCAATTCTAGTTTGTGGGCAAGAAGTAGAGTTGTGCATGAGTTTATTGCTAAGATATAGCTTTATAGTGGAGCTATATTTAGTGAAATTCAATTATTTGAGCTCTAGTCTAGAATAGAGTCAATATGAGTTCAATTGAGTAGTTGCCACTGTTGTTAACTCACTGATATCTTAGTTAATGAGTCAATTTACTAAAAATATCCCTATTCATGCATGCAATTCGAATTTCCTAGTTGAATGGAAGAAAAATTCATAATTGTAATCATTATTGTATACTACTGAGTGTACATAGTTTGCATGTAGAAGGTGAGCCATTTCTCTTAGTATTCAAAAACGAAAATAGGACCTTCACTATTCATTAGGAGCAAGAATTTCACAAGGCAATAGGAGGAAGTAGGAGACCTATTTTAGCTAAGTATTGGAAAAAGAAGATTCAGGATGAGATTTTTATGAAACCAACTCCAAAATAGAAGAAAAGAGAGATCAACGCCTTAGAAATCAACCAGCTCAAGGGAGAAACCTCCTTTACATTACATAAATGAGAAATTCTTGGATGATTCAAATGACAAAACCTCCTCTCTATATATAGAAGTACATGGGGTCACAATATAATCCTATCCAACCTAACAATAATAATGTAAGGGCACAACAATAACAATATGGGGACTACAAGCATACAAAAATAAAAATAAGGGAGATACACTAACAAAAATAAGGGAATACATTAGTACTATAGGGACCTAGCATGCTCCTATCCTTCAAAAAGTGTTGTCCTCAATGCTTGAGTAGTTCTGGATGCTTCTCTATAAAATTCTCATCCTCCCATGTGGAATCTTTAGTGTGTATGTTCTTCCACTTGATGTTATACTTTGAAATTGATTGATTTCAGAGCTGTTGATTTCTTGCTTCCATGAAAACTTCAGGTTCCAATATGATTTTTCCTTTCTCATCAAGTTCTGGAAATATTTTTTGAATTAGAAGTTTGTCACCTATAACGTTCTTTAAGAATGAAACATGGAAAACTGGGTGTACTCAGGAAGAAGCAGGAAGATCCAATTTGTATGTCATAGTACCAATATTTTACAACACCTTTTAAGGACCATAGTAACTTTGAAATAATTCATTATCCTTCTTATTGTGCTTGAGGGACATTTGTTTATATGGTTGTAGCCGTAAAAATACCCAGTTTCCTACATAAAAAATTTTCTTGCTATGATGTTGATCTGCCTCTTGTATCATTCGATTTTGTGCCAAGTTTAAGATATCCTTTAAGAGTTGGAGAACTTGTTGTTGATGCTCGATGTCATATTCCACTGCCCGAACCTTAGAATTTTCTCTTAAAGATGACGTGATGGATGATGGATGATATCCATAAAGTGCCATAAATAGGGTCATTTTTGCTGTAATATGGAAGGAATTCCTATACCACCATTCAACCAGAGGTAACCACTTGACCCATTGTGTTTTTTTATCAGATACAAAACAACAGAGATATCCTTCCAAACATTTGTTCGCTATCTCAGTTTTCCCATCACATTGAGGATGATAAGATGGGCTATGAGCTAGTTGAGTCCCCAAACATGAAAATAATTTCGTCCAAACATTTCCAGTGAAAATGGAATCTATGTTGCCTACAATAATCTTTGGGTTTCCATGTAGATTTTGAATTATTTCCATAAATGCAGTAGGAACTGTACTTGCTTTAAATGGATGAGATAATGCACAAAAGTGTGCATACTTGGTAAGTCTATCAACTACCACTATGATGAAACTCTTTCCTTTGGACTTAGGTAAACCTATGATAAAATTCATTGAAACATACTCCCAACATTGACTTGGAATGGATAAAGGCACTAGTAGACCCGAGGTCTTAATTTTATCAACTTTATTTTGCTAGAAAACCAAACATTCCACCATGAACTTTTGAATATCATATTTAAGGCCATCCCAAAAAAAATCTTTCTTCACCCCGTGGTAAGTTTTTAAATATCCTGAGTGTCCTTCTAGGGGAGAGGTGTGCAATTCCAAAATAATATTTTGTTTAATTGGGAATTATTACATTATATAAGTGACCTTTCTACCATAATGAATCACTTTTCCAACTAAATGTATCAGATGCACTAGTATCTTGCTACAACATTTGAATGAGTGTCCACACTTCTTCATCATTCTACCATTACTCCCTTGCTTTGGTTATCCAATCTGGTTAGATAATAGAAATGGCACAAAGAAATACTTCCACCTCCTCATCCTTTCTTGAGAGTGCATCTGCCACAAAATTTAGCTTCCCTTTTTTGTAAATGAATTCAAAGTCATAAGCCAACATACTTGTGACCCATTTTTTCTACTCTTCTGAAGATAGTATTTGTTCGAAAAAGTATTTAAGACTATCATGATCAATTTTTACCTTCAAGTGCTTTCCCATTAGGTAAGACCACCATTTCTTTAGAGCATGTAGTGTTGCCAACATTTCATTCTCATAAATAGCTTTCTGTAAATACCTTCCTTTGATTGGATGACTTTCAAAAGCAATGGGACTTCCTTCTTGCTTTAAAAAACAACAATTCCATTTCCTTAGGCATCACATTCCATTTTTTGTGAAGTCTAGCATGGCTAAGACTAGTGCTTGGCACATTGCCTCTTTAAGATGTTAAAAGGACTTAGTTGCTTCATGAGTCCATGAAAATGCATCTTTATTCAATAATGTTGTTAGAGGTGCTGTTATTCTCCCATAATTATTAGCAAACTTGTGATAATACCCTGTTAACATGAGAAATCATCGCAACTACTTTATGGTTGTGGGGACTTTCCATTCCTTAATGGATTTAATTTTGTTAGGGTCTACCTTCACACCCTCCTCAGATACAATATGACCGAGATATTCCACCTCCTGTACATCAAAGAAGAATTTGGAGGTTTTTTCATATAATTGTTTCTCCTCCAATAGTTTTAGCACCCTATGAACATGTTAAACATGATCCTCCAAGACATGTTGTAGATTAGTATATCATCAAAAAATACTAACACAAATTTCTAAGGAAGGTTTTGAAAATGGAATTAATCAACCATTGAAATGTAGAAGGTGCATTGGTAAGGCCAAAAGCCATCACCAAAAATTCATAATGACCCTCATGAGTTCGAAATGATATTTTTGAAATATCTTCAGTATTCATTCTAATTTGATTATATCCTAAACGAAGATCCAACTTGGTAAATAAATTTCTCCATTTAATTCATCCAATAATTCATCAATCACAGGAATGGGAAATTTACATTAGGGGAATTTTGAGGTCTAAAATGGGCCTCATAAGGAAATTATAAAATAATAGTGGAAAAAATCAAATAAGATTTGATGACATCATCAAATTTTAAAGCGAAAAATGAAAAAACTATTTTTTCAACTCATATTTTCAACTTATCTCCCAATGTTTTTACTCAAATTTCGAGTGGGAGTATTCGTTGGATGAAAAATTTAATTCCTCATCCAAGGAGTACCCATGTTGCATACTTTCGATCGGTCCTACTACAGGAAAAATGAGAAATACAATAAAAACGTGATTGTAATCACGTTTTTTTATGTATTTCCCATTTTTCATGTAGCAGGGTTCATTGAAAGTATGCAACATGGGTACTCCTTGGATGAGGAATTAAATTTTGCATCCAACAAGTACTCCCACTCGAAATTTGAGTAAAAATTTTGGGAGATAAGTTGAAAATACGAGTTGAAAAAGTAGTTTTATTATTTTATTATTTTTTAATATTTTCACCCTTTTATTTAAAAAATGGTAAATCATCCCCCATGGTTGACATCATCATCTTGAATCCTTTTGGTTGTTATAAAGTTTATTTTTGTTGTACATTTTTCTAGAAGGGCCTGTTTGGGATATCCCTCAAAATTCCCTAATGTTGTCTTTAATAGTGAGTTTACGGATTTAAAAGAGACACACATGCACACAGATCCATCCTTCTTGTGTAACAATACTACAGGAGCAGAGAAAGAACTTTGACTAGGTTGAATTATACCCGCCTCTAACATTTCTGCAATCATACGTTCAATTTCGCCCTTTTGGACATAAGGATATCTATAAGGCCTGATGTTTGGAGGAACACTTCCTGGAATCAAATGAATAGCATGATCATGATCACGAATAGGTGGGAGTCCTTTGGGAGTTTCAAACACCTTGGAATGATTCTCCAAGACTTTTTGGAGATCTGCAGAAATATATGATTTTTATGTTGGAACTTCTAGTGAGCATAATTGTTCAGTTACGCCTCATTGTTCTTCTTCTTCAGCAGTATTTTTCGTGAAATGAGCTATTATCTTCTTGACTTCCTATGTATCCCTTATATCCAAATTCCTTTCTTTTCAAAAACATTCATAAAATTTTCTTGAAAATTAAAAGTCACCGTCCCAACACAGAAACGTATGTACTCTACAACATCAACACCTCCCATTGAATGGGAAAGCATTGGAATATTCAACAATATATTCTCATGGAAGCTAGTTTGAGAGTTATACACCATGGAAATTTATATTTTCTCCATTTGCAACCATAACTTGATAGTCTGGTGCTAGGTATAGGAATAAATTCAATTCCTAGGCTACATTACAATGACCAAAAATTATGGGTACTACCCAAATCAATCAACACTATTACATTTTTATTCTTTATAGAGTTTTAGGAGTGATAATTCCTGCCAATGCATTACAGGATATGGCTAGACACATTTCTTCTTTGTATAGGGTTGTTTCCTTGTGTATATCCTCTTCTTTTGATTTTTTTTGTTCATTTTCTTCCTCCTCTTCACAATCTATGTAAAACCATTTCTTCTCAACGCACTTATGACCTTTAGTGTATTTTCTATGATAGCTGTAGCAAAGCCCTTTTGCTCTTTTTTCTTCCAATTATTATGGTGTCAACCTTGTAGGTTATGGAATTCTAGGAGTAGCAACACTTCCATCTTTGTAGATGTGAGTGGTAGGCTTCTTTGTTGCCATAATTTTACTTTCAATTTTTCTTGCCAACTTGAATGCCTTCTCCAATGAATCAGGTTCCCAGAGGCGAACCTCACGTTGGATGTTATCCTTTGAAGTCCCTATGAATACATCAATCCTATGTTCCTATGGGATATCAATTACCCTTATATTCAATTTTTGGAATTCCTCGATGTTCTCCACCATTGAACCCTTTTGTTTTATATTTATCAATTGGCTAAAGAAGGTGTCACTCTTTGTATCCTCATAATGTGCTATCATTTCCTCCATAAAACTTTACCAAGTGAAAATTGTTTTATGAGAGGAAAGCCATTGATACCATACAAATGTATTTTATTCTAAATATGAAGTTGCAATGCATAGCTTTTGTGTGTTTTTCACATTAGGAAGATCAAAATATTTCCCCATTTGTAGTATCCATGTTATGGGATCCTTGCCATAAAACTTCCTTATATAAATCTTTGGAATATGGTGGGTCTTTAATCCAACATTAGAGTTCATGATATCATGATTAACATTTACTTTATTCTCATCATGAGCTTCATCTACTACCTTTTTGTTATTAGGAAGCATTTATTGTATCAACTTTGTCAAACCTTCCATGTCTTCTTTTATATCATTCTTCACGTCTTCCATGTTGCCTTTCATTTTTTCATCAATGCCATCCATCTTAGCTTCCATGCCATACATGCCATTATTTAAACCATCCATATTAGCTTCCAAGCCTTTCTTCAAACCATCCATCTTAGCTTCCATGCCTTTATTCAAACCATCCATCTTAGCTTCCATTTCATTTTTTGTTACTCTTTACGAGACAGAAATTTGATGCACTTGCTCTTGTAATTTTTCTATATCATGTTGCACTTCCTCCTCTTCATGAGTCATAGTAGTTCCTTCAAAGGGCTTAATGGGTGTTGAATTATTTTTAGGGGCCATTTTAGAACTCATTACTGATATCTATGCTTTAATATGCTCTTGGAATCACTTCAAACTAGTTTTTCAAACAAAACTTATGCAATTAAAAAAAAAACATACACACCTTTTTCTTGCTTTTGAGGAGCTCGATATTGAAACCAACGTATGTCTGTAATTTTGAATCTGAAAGATTTTGTCTTTGGTCCTTTAGTAGCCCTCTGAATATTATTCTGAATTCCAAAGGTCAGACCTAATTTGGATTCTTCAAGAGAAAGTTATGCCCAATCTCCCACAATGACCTAGTTATGGACTAGTTCAGTAGAGTGAACTTGTATGGCATGCCACGTGTTAAATTCTTGTATTTCATAGTATCACAAGGTGACTGATTATTGATTAGATTTTTCATACTGAAAATAATATTATGTAACTATCATTTATTTTCAGAGAAAGAAAGGGAGATCCTGACTAGCAAGAGCATCAAATGAATCTACCTCCCTCTTAATTCAGTGGAAAGAGGAAAGTGTCTGTAATTAAGTGTGATGGTGAGAAAAATCCATACTACCCTCATTCATTTCATTCACCCTCTTTTCCCCCTCATTTCCCCCATATTATGAAATTATCTCAATTCCATTCAAAGCCCAAAACCAACAAGCATAACCTTTGGGAATTATTGCTTTATAAACCCATTTATTTTAAAGTCTGAAATTCCATGGTTATAGCTATTCCCTCCCACTAGCAACCATATCATTCTCTATCTTAAGCTTGCTTTAAACCTCAGTTCCGCCCCTCACATTTGGCCGCTTGATATATATATATATATATATATATATATATATATATATATATATATATATATATATATATATATATATCCGTGTGTGTGTGTGTGTGTGTGTGTCACATAAATCGCAGTAAACACAAGCACTTCCTTTATATCCTAAGTTCGAACCTCTACCCCTCTTCGTAAGCGCACATTGCAAGATTCAAAAGGTAAGCGCCCAGTGGTAAATGTTATATTCACCGAAGTGAAATGTGTGGGACCAGCGAGACCCCTATTTTCATCACATACACCTTGAAGGCTTTGAAATCATTCACATTATGGGTCGGGTGGCTTTCTCCATCACTTAACTAAACTTCACTTGTCCACTTGGAAAGTTATATGGTGGGGCCCCTCACTTGATTGCATCGCAAATTGTGAAACATAAAAGACAAGTTGCAAACATAAAATTTTAAAACCGCGAACTGTGATATGCGATGCCACGGTGGGGCTCAATTGCAGATTGTAGATTTTAGAAAACAAATGTAAGGACAAATGTTAAATTTTCTGATATGCAAATGGAGTGACATGGCAAGGTGACTTGGTAGATGATATGGAAGGTGATGTGGCAGATGACATGGCAGGTGACGTGGTAGATGACATGGCCCTGGCCCGCATAGCTTACATTGCAAGTTCTCACGGAAGTAAATGTTATAATTAGCGAACTGCGATGTGCGATGTGGTGGGGCCCGATTGCAATTGCAAATTGCAAGTTTTAATAAATAACTACGGGAGGTAAATTATATAATTGTCGTAGTGCAATGTGTGATGCATTGGAATCCCATCACAAATCAGGAGTTTAATGAATAAGCACAAAGGTAAAGTTTAGAAACTGTGACATAGAAGAGCGATGGTTCAAAGATGAAATCTGAAGGATTTTAAATTTGGGTAAATGAGTTTTACAATGTTTTTCTTTGAAAGACGGGTTAAATGAAAAAATAAAGCACTTTGGTATCAAAGGGTCAACTTGGGTCCCACCGGTGTGCTATGTTATTACACCTCTAATTTACCTCCACCTTTCCTCCCTCTCCACTCCTCTCCATACAACTGACAACCCTTATCCAGTTTCGGCCTTCTCACAACATTCGAACATTATCACAAGGGGGGAGGGGGGGGGGGGGGCAGTGTCCAGAATGGGTTGTATCCCATACCACATGTCCCGCTATGTGTCGCACCCAAGATTAATCCGAACCCCCCTATCCAATACCGCTTACCATCCTCACCCCGCTATGAAAATTTATTTCCACCATCCTCCCAAACTGTTACCATTGTATGACCGTTTCCAATGCCACCACGCCCCGTCCTCCCTTATACATCCCCTTCTACCAACCACCATCCCTCCACAACCAGACATATAAGGTTTGAAACTCATTCTATGAAGAAATAAGGTGAAACACGGTCAGAAGGGCTTTGGTAGCAAAAGGACACCATATATTAATTTGGGAAGCAAAAAGCATTTCATGAAAAATTGTTATGGTTATAACAATAGAGTCTGAAGGGGCAGAAAAATATTTCAGCATGAGCATCAATAAATGAAAGTAGCCAGCACCACACAAATTTGATTACCCAATGCATGATTTCTATAAAACAAAGCCAGATGTTAGAGCCTCCATTGGTTGCCTCTTCGAAACTATCACAGCCACCTCCGAAGCTTACTGTTTGATCTTCTGAGGAGCCATTGAAGTGTTTGTACCTATGAAGAGTTGTCCAAAATTAATTCCATAGGCAGTTGTTGTCAGTGATGTATGAATCAGGCCTTGCATGGCCACACTTGTCCATTTCTACTAAATTGTAATCAATGAAGGATTGCCGACTAAGGTAGGGCAACCAACTTATTATTTAGATAAATACTACATACCTTAGCAGTATCAGGGGTTGGAAGTTGGAAAATTGGACCCTACTAAAGCTTACATTGTAAGAAGTATTTGAACTCCGTAACTGTTTGAGTTTGGCATCAATAACAAGAGACCATTTACATGATTGTTGAGCTATGTTAATGGTGATGTTTTTCCTCTGTATTAATTTTTTCCCTTGTCTTTTCATGTTGTGCATCAATTTATCTGATTTCAAAACAAAAAAAAATTATTAAGATTTGCTAAAATAGCACCTTAATTATGTCTATATTTGCTCTCTTAATGTTTTCCTCTGAGAACTGAATGCATAACTCAGAGATAGTCTGCTTTGCATTTAAGTTGAATCTTAATCTCCTTCTCCCATCTCATATTCACACTGCTAGTAAGATCAAGTCTGCATAGTTAGCTTTCCCTGTCAATTCCCTTGAAAATTTGATGCACAATTATGCCTTTTATGACTCCATAGCCCAATGGATTAAGTTTTATAGCTCTGTATGTATAACCCACCAATCAATCAAACAAACAACCCCCATCACTATAACTAGCCTAATATCAACACTTATAATTATTAAGTTAAATCATAAAATAGAGAGAGCCCTCTTTGAGTCTAGGAAGGCTAGGTCCTAGACTCCAAAGTGGTTTGATGTTGTCCTCTATCATTTTTTCTTTCCAATATTACAAATTACGAGGTGATAACATAATAGTGACTCCATTGGGGACTGAGTTATTAGAAAAATCTTAGTAGTTCATCAAAACTCAGAAACCCCAATCAAAATATTGTGTGATTCAAATATGTTCCAAGATTGGTATTTGGTTGTTAATGGTGGACAATAACAGACACAAGAAGGCTACATTATTCACCTGGCGACTCCATGATTCAAAGAACCCAGCTTTTGTGCATTCATGGCGACTCCACAATAGGGAAAATTTTAGGCGCTAATATTTGCAGGTGGACTAATTTTCAATGCATTTTCCAAAAACAAATTTTGCCAATTTCCCTTTTTTTGAAAACTGATTCGCCCAAAATTTATAGTATAAAATTATTTTACCCTAAAAATTGCCAAAAAATTATATATAATAATATAAAATAATTAGAAAACTAAATATTTTTTAAAAATATCATCAGAAAATTTACAATTTAAATATTGGGGACTAGTAAGATTCACCAAGTTTTCTAAAATTTCAAATAAATTTCCATCCTTAAAATTTTCCCTACTCCACAACATGTTGACTAGAGTTCTTGCTGAACAAAATGAAAAGGTTTGGGTGGACCTTCTATCTAATTAGGGTTTAAATACATTTAGGAATCAATTATCAGAATTTCAACGATGAATATTTTCTACCAGCTGTCTTCCTAATTTTAAAGTCAAGCAAATTTAATCTTGAATCTAAAAAATGTTTCCTGGAGATAGTTATTGATAGATATGAAATTGGTATTGAAATTTTGAATTCTCAAATTCAGTCATATAATTTTTGAGGTCCTGAAGAATTCTTGGAAAATATTCCTTCCCCTAAGCAACAGGAAATCGTACTACCTCTTGACTTACATATTGAGGATGATTGTGCTTTCAAGTCCCAGACTGAAGATGTGGTTTCAAGGTTTAATATTGGGGATACAACTGAAAAACTAGTCATTGAAGGCCTAGAAACACGTATTATACATCATGCTTTAGTTGATCCTATAATAGAGTATATGGAGGTTCGTTTTAGCTCAAGTTTTCAAACATGTATTTTCTATAATGATCAAATACATCAGCAGTTTCCATTACACATTATAACTTTGGTTATGAATACACATAATCAAGTTATACTGTTGATTGTCCTAACAAGCAGTCAAGTTGTCCATCTATTTCTGCTACTACTTGATTGGCTGCACTGGCGCTATTGTATCAATTTAGAACAACATAAATTTCAGTAGAATAGGGTAGGTAGGTGTGCAAATAAGCTCGGAACTCTGAGCATATATATTTTTTTAGCTTTAGTTTTCTTTCTAGTTTTAGTTCAAGTGTGTCCCAGACTACATATTGCAGAGATAATTGACGTCAGCTTGAAGGTTTTTCATCCACAGAGGTTTTTATAGCAGATTAAGTTGTAAGTTTTGAGATCAGCCCAATGGATGAGGTCACTAGTCTATAGTGTTCTTGACACCTCCTAAAGGAGCTGCCATCCCCAGCTGGAGCCACTGTTAGACTCCTATATTTAGAAGTATCACAAGGTGACTAATTATTGATTAGATTTTTCATAATGAAAATAATATTTTGTGACTATGATTTATTTTTAGAGAAAGAAAGTGAGATCCTGACTAATAAGAGCATTAAATGAGTCTACCTGCCTTTTAATTCAGTTGAAAGAGGAAAATGTCTTTGATTAAGCGTGATGGTGAGAAAAATCCATACAGCCCTCATTAATTTCATTTATCCTCTTTTCCTCCTCATTTCCCCCATATTTTGAAATGATCTGAATCCCATTCAAACCCCAAAACCCACAGACATAACCTTCAGGACTTATTGCTTTATAAACCTATTTATGTTAAAGTCTGAAATTCCATGGTTATAGCTCTACCCACCCACTAGTATGCATATCATTCTCTCTCTTAAAATTTCTTTAAACCGCAGCTCTACCCCCCATATATATATGTCACATAAACCACGATAAACACCCACACTTCCTTTATATCCGAAGTCCAAACCTCTACCCCTCTTCGCAATCGCACATCGCAAGATTCAAAAGGTAAGCACCTAGGGGTAAATGTTATAGTCACCAAAGTGTGATGTGCTGGACTAGCAGGACCCCTATTTTCATCACATACACCTCGAAGGCTTTGAAATCATTCATATTATGGTTCAAGTGGCTTTCTCCATCGCTTAACTAAACTTCACTTGTCCGCTCAGAAAATTTTATGGTGGGGTTCCTAATCTGATCACATCGTAAATCATGAAACTTAAAAGACAGGTTGCAAAGGTAAAATGTTAAAACCATGAAGTGCGATATGTGATGCCATGGTGGGACCCAATAGAAGATCACAGATTTTAGAAAACAAGTGTAAGGACAAATGTTAAATTTGTCGATATGCGATATGGAGTGATGTGGCAGGGTGACATGGCAGATGACACGGCCCTGGCCCGCATACTATACATCGCAAGTTTTCACAAAAGTAAATGTTATATTTGGCGAAGAGCAATGTGCGATGCAGTGGGGCCCAATCGCAATCACAAATCACAAGTTTTAATAAATAATTATGGGAGGAAAATTTTATAATTACCGGAGTGCGATGTGTGATGTGGTGGGACCCCATCACAAATCATGAGTTTAATGAATAAGCACAAAGTTAGAGTTTAGAAACTGTGACATGTGAAGAGCGATGGTTCAAAGATGAAATATGAAGGTTTTCAGATCCAGGTAAATGAGTTTTACATTGTTTGTCTTTGAAAGAGGGGTTAAATGCATTATAAAGGACTCAGGTAGCAAAGGGTCAACTCAGGTCCCACAAGTGTGCTATGTTGTTACACCTCTAATCACCCTCCACCTTTCCTCCCTCTCCACTCCTCTCCATACATCTGACGACCCTTACCAAGTTTCGGCCTCCTCGCAGCATTTGAACTTTATTACAGAGGGGGGGAGGGGGGGGGGGGGATCTGGAATGGGTGGTATCCCATACCTCCCATCTGGATACATGTTGTGCCCAATATTACTCCACACCCCCTATCCAATACCACTTACCACCCTCACCCCCTCCAAAAAGCTATTTCCACCATCCTCCCAAACCGTTGCCACTGTATGATTGTTGCCAAAGCTGCCACGCCACATCCTCCATCATACGTCCCCGTTTACCAACCACCATCCCTCCACAACTGGGCATATAAGGTTTGAAACTCATTCTATGAAGAAATAAGGTGAAAAACGGCTATAAGGGCTCTGGTAGAAAAAATACACCACAGATTGAGTTGGGTAGCAAAAGGCATTTCATGTAGACTTGTTATGGTTATAACAGCAGATGCTGAAGGGGCAACAAAACACATCAACAACAGCATCAATAAATGAAAATAGCTAGCAGTGCACAAATTTTGTTACCCAACACATGCTTTCTTTAAAACAAATCTATATCTTAGAGCCTCCATTAACTATCACAACTACCTCCAAATCATACTGTTTGATCTTCTGAGGAGCCATTAAAGCATTTGGATCTAGGAAGATTTGTCCATAATTAATTCCAAAGGTGGTTGTTGTCATTAATGTCTGAATCAGGCCTTGCATGGCCACACTTATCCATTTCTTCTAAGTTATAATCAATGAATACTTCATACCTTAGTCTTTAGATAAATACTTCATACCTTAGCAGTATCAGGGGTTGGAAGTTGGAAAATTGGACCCTGTTGAATCTTGCATTGTAGTAAGTATTGGAACTCTATAATTGTTTAAGCTGGGCATCAATAATAAGAGACCGTTTACAGGATCCTTGAGCTATGTTAATGATGATGATTTTCCTCTGTATTAATGTTTTCCTCTATATTTTTATGATGTGCATCAATTTATCTAATTTCAAAACATAAAATTTAGATTAAGATTTGCTAAAAGGCACGTAAATTATGTCTGTGTTTGTTATCTTAATGTTTTCCTCTGAGAATTGAATGCATAATTCAAAGACGGTTTGATTTGCATTTAAGTTGAACCTTAATCTCCTTCTCCCATCTCATATTCACACTATTGGTAAGGTCCAGTCTGTATAGTTAGCTTGCCCTATGAATGCCCTTGAAAATTTGATGCAAAAATTTTCCTTTTATGACTCCATAGCCCAATGGATTAAGTTTTACAGCTCTGTCTATCCAACCACCCAGTCAATCAAATAAACAACCCCCATCACTATAAATAGCCTAGTATCATCACTAATAATTGTCAAGTTAAATCACAAAATAGAGAGAGCCCTCTCTAGTTCTAGGAAGGCTGGGTCCTAGACTCCAAAGTGGTTTGATGTTGTCCTCTGTTGTTTGTTCTTTCCAATATTACAAATTACGGGTCATAACATAATATATTACAAATTACAAGGTGATAACACCACGTGTCACTGTTTCTTCCCCCGACTCTGAAATTGATACACAGGAAACCACAATCCGTGTGATTTCGGCCACTTTCTACAGAATTTGAATCTGATGCTCAGAGAGAGAGTTATGATTATTTTCCTAAGGTCACCTCTTTGAGATGAAATTTAGGAGCCTGCAAAAACCCTAACTTCCACAGATCATATCTCCGAAAATATTTTGAACCAAGATCTAAAAATTTTACACGACATTCCTCAAGATTTCTATGCAAATGGGTTATTTTTAGCTTCTGAACCTTCGTAGAAAAAAAGTTATAGCGAAAATTCCACAATGACTTGTTTGAAGCAGAAAAACCATAGAATCCAAAGCTCTAATACCAGATGTTATGAAACCAACTCCAAAATAGAAGAAAAGAGAGATCAATGCCTTATAAATCAACTGCTTTGAGGGGGAAACCTCATTTACATTACATAAAATAAACAATTATTGCATGATTCAAATGAAAAAACCTCCTTTCTATGTATAGGAGTCCATGGGGTCACAATATAATCCTAGTAGACCTAACAATAATAATGTAACGGAACAATAATAACAATAGTAGGATTTTATGGGGCACAATAATAACAATATGGGGATTACAGGGGTACGAAACTAAAAATGAGCGGGCTACACTAACAACAATAAGGGAATACACTAGTAATATAGGAACATAACAGAGATCAATATTGTAGTGCAGGTTGATCTTCAAGCATTTAAACTGTCATTATAATAGATCATTGTTCTCATTTTATATAACACAAATAGAGGGGTTTTTCCCAGTTGGGTTCCCAAGTAAAAACCATGTTCATTTTGATTGAATGATTGCATCTGTAACTTTCTATTGTATGTTTTCCCATCCACATATTGAGTAGAATAAATTTGTGTCTATTGTTTTAAATATGAATTCATTAGAAACTACAAATTCCGTGTTGTTTTGACAGTTCCTCTCCTTGTAAATATGCCGGCAAGAAATGTGGTCAAAAGAATGATTTAGTGTGTGCATGTGGCATCATTGAATCTCATTAAACCAGTTAATAATGATTATCGAGTCCCCAAATATTTGTAGAGTGTGACACTATTTTTCAACAACAAAAATAAGAATCTTAAGATTAAGGATTTTGGCATTGTTATTTGTTCCTCCTCCCAATCCACTATGTAACTTGGAAAAATAGTTTTCGTTAAGATAAAATATTGTACCCCTTCCAAAATCATCTCCCTTAGTTGATGCCCCATGAAAGTATGGCCAAGGTTTTGTTTTTTCACTTTATTCCTCAATAATATTCTAGGATATCATGAGAAGACTCCTCCAAAGGGAGCATAACAAAATCAACAATAACTCTTGTGGCCACTTGTTCAATAATGGACACTTTTTCTTGGAATATAACATTTTTTTTACATTCTGTATGCCCAAGCATATGGGGGGGGGGAGGGGGGTTCCTGTACTAGTTTGGAGATTTCTTTTACCACCACTCTTTCTAGATATCCTTAAAAGAGTCATCTTGCTAGATATGTGTGTGTCTAATATTATATCAGATGGATTTCTAGACAAACACTGAGAAATGGAGGGAAATGAAAATATGCATAACTAATTAAGTTGTATGCGTATAGAGAAAGCACCAGCTAGGCCCATTCATGCTTCAAATTTGAAACTTGTCCCATGTTGTAACCTTATTCTCCAATAGAGAGCATAGAAATAATTGAGTTTTTCAATGGCATTTTAGTTTCCAAATCTTCTTCCACCACCAAGCTAGAGAATCTGAAATTCTATTGTTGCAAATAAATAGGTAATGAGATTTTGTTGTATATACACTAGAGGGAGAATGAACCAAGCACAGAGAGTCACTTTCCTCCCTTATACGCGCATGGGTAGAAATTAAATTTGTAGTAAAAATGTGTCAAATATCATGGAACTCTAGTGCCGATTAAGCTGAGGCGAAATGACCATCAATGAGCCCATATAAATGCGTTTTGTGGATAAAAAACATGATTTAAAGTGATTCTTCCATTTTCATTTAGAAAGAGCACCAAATCCTGAGGTAGAAGATCATTTTCTCTACAACCTACCCATGAATCCATCTGAGTTCTTAGACTTCACCATTCCCTACATTTCAAGAAAGGCCATCTTCAAACACTAAGAAAAAGGATTATATCGTTTTCCATATTATTGAAATATTTGAGAACTTCTTTTCAAGAGACCTGAGCTAATCCTCAACAGAGTTAGGAAAAATATATTTCATTTGGGACATGGTAGTCCAAACACTATTTGTAGAAAGAAGCATCCACCCAACGTTGTATGCTAATGCTTTAGAAAATGAGTGAATATTATTTAACGCCCAACCCCCCTGGCCCTTACAAAAAGTAATTATGTCCCATCTGAACCGTAGAGATACCCTTCCTTCTTTCTTCCCCATCCATAAAAAATGACTACATACTTTTTCGATATAATGCAAAAATCCTATAGGGATCTACATGATAGACATCCGAAATACTAGAAATGCGTTTGACACAGACTTAATAGGAACAAGTTTATGTGCACTGGATGACCATTTGAAGCACTTGTGATTTATTCTCTTTTAGGTATTATCTATAAGCTAGAGCCAATCATTTTTCTTGCATTCATTAAGCTTCAAATCAAACCCCAAATATTTCATACCATCATAAAAGTTAATTGATTGGAAAGAGAATAGCAATTAGGCATTAAACTCTTCGTCCTTTGACAACTTAGTGGAGGAAAAAGAGGATTTTAGGATGGTTACCAACATACATGTGGCTTTTTGAAAATTCCTCAGTACTTCCTTCAAAGTAGCAAGGTATATTTTGAAACCATTACCAAAAAGAAAAACATCATCCATGAACAATAAGTGAGTAATGGAAAAATATTTTTCCACCCATGCCCCACCGATATCACCCCTTGTTTTAGCTTCCTTGATCAATTTTCCTAGACATTTTAAAATCAACATAAAAAAATGAAGGATAAGGGACATCCTTTCCTTAATACCCTCCGTGTATTAAATAATGTAAATGTAGAACCATTAATTATCACAACAAAATACATTGAATTTAGGAAGTTGATCACCCAGTTGATGAATGAAAATTTGAAGCCTAGGTGCATAAGTAATAGTATAATGTAACACCAACTGACCCAATCATATTTCCTTGATGAATCAAGATTCATTACCAATTTCTTTTCCTTTAGGACTTAATACTATGAATCCATTCCTGAGAAACCTCTATAGTTTTGTGTATATGGCAATCGTCCATAAAGAAAAATTCCTCTTTTGAAATTTTTTTGGAAATAATTGGCTTCATTTTTTTTGTAATAATATTTTCACTAATTCTATAAATACAATTTCATAAAGAGATTGGTCCAAAATAATCAAAATAATAAGGATGATTAACTTTTGGGATGAGTGCTATAGAAGTAGAATTGAAAGCTTGATAGATCAACCTAGTTTGCGAGAGTCCTCAATGACCCTAAGGAGATCATTACAAAGAAGTTCATAAAATCCCAAGAAAAGCTCCACCATCCACCCATGACAACCAAAACTCTTACCTTTTGAAAATTGTTTGAAGTTAAAATTTTGTAATGGGCTCCATAAGAACTCAATTATCCTTTTTCTCAACAAAATGAGGGAAAACATGATCGAGTTGAATTATTTTAGAAATGGATGCTTCTTCGGGTGTGGGGGATTGAAAATATTGTTAAAGTAATTTATTCTAAGCTTGTACATATATGAAAAGGAGGCCCTTTCCCCTCCCAGAGAATGCATCCCCCATATCATGTTTTGAGCTTTTCTCCCTTTTGCATGATTCTGAAAAAAAATTAGTATTGACATCTCTATTATGAAACCAAATCAGTTTTCTCTTCAATCTCTACATCTCCTGTCTCTCACCCAAAATTCTTCATTTTTTTTCTTGAAGAAAAATAATCATTTGTTTCATGTCCTAATAATTGTACCCCACACCACAAGGCTCTTCCATCCAATTCAATTCCTTCTCTATTACTCTCATATTTTCATCACATTTTTTTTTAAGTTCCATCCCACTACTTCTTTTATTACCTTTTTCAATTTTGCAACATTTTTTTCAACTGCAAGAATCCCCATCTTTGAATTATAAAGCTATGATTTCTCAATCACCAATCTGCATAAACACTATTCATTTAACCATGACAGATCAAATTTAAAGGGTCTATGATGCTTGTGTTGGCACCCCATTAACTCCAGAAATATAGGATGATGATAAGATTCTCCCCTAGACCTGACCAACCAATGAAAAAAGGAAATTGTTTTAGTTAGGGATTCAAATAATATGAAATATATCAATTCTCCTTGCGACCATATATTCCCTCGTGTGCCTATTTGTCTAGGTAGGCTTGTTTTTAATCAAATCTACATCATATATTTTATGATCTTTCCAAATATGTTAAAAGTATTTCTCATGCGAGTCCACATGTGCATGGAGACCCCAAATTTCAGAGCCCCCCAACAAAAACTACAAATCACCTCTAAAAAATAGGTTATCTGAATTCATATATGACTTCCTCACCAACCCATCCAAAAAAAAATATTTATCCTGACATGGGCCATAAGTATTGACTACCTTAAATTTTAGGTCCATATCAACCAAAAAGATATAAGCTCCTAACACAAAATCATAACCCAAAGTCCTAAGTTTTTTCTATATTTTTGGTGTAAGCCAATGGAAAGGCCCCCTGACATAAATTTTACATCAAAGGCTATGAAAATCCATCGATGTAAAATATATTCCAATGCCCACTGAATCAATACCTCATCACCAAAAGTATCTTGTAGGAAAATGGCATCAATGTTTGCAAAAGTCACCAACCTCCTAAGGGAAATTTTTTTGGATGGGCTTGTCTAGCCCATACAACTAAAATAAAGAAAAATGGTGGGGAAACAATCTTTGGGGCTTGCACTGCTCTAGGGCCCCAAAAATTTACCTTTTATTTATAGCAATAATGTCCTGGCTAACTTCATGCTTAGCTATAGACATGAAGGGATTCCTACCATGTATTCAACCACCTTCCTTTACCAAGGAGATTTTCCCCAATTCCCCAATACCACCCAAAGTGTCTCCCTTAGTAAGGTAAGAACAAATATTATATGGATTCAAAGACTTAGTTTAAAACTTTTAAGAAGTAGGGATCTATGACGTACAATGAGGAAAGGAAGAGATGATAGGGAAAGTAGTCATGGTAAAAGAGAGAGGAAGAAGGGGACTATGACACTCAATAATATAAGCCATATTTTTATTACATACATCTAGATAACTGAATGAATTAATCAAGTTTTTAACAAGATGGGAAGAGGATATATTACCCAACGGGGAGACACTAAGAGAAAATGATGCACCTTCTTGTGGTACTTGAGGCCCTTGCATTGCCGGAGATACAGGCCATGCTCCATCATCATCCTAAGCCTACAAAGACTCTCTTGATTGCATCAATTGAGATGGGATACTCTCCTCGATTTTTCATCCCTTATCATCATAAGAGACACCATGATAAGCCCCCTTCCTTAACCCTCGTCAGCCATTTTTCTAGTGTAATGAATAGGATAGTCCTTTAATACATGCCAAAGCTTGTGGCATATTTTACAATGAAAAATAAAGACATGATAATCTAGGAACTAATAGTGGGTGTAGCACCATATAAGTTATGTTCAATTCATCCAAAAATTATTTGTGACTGTTCAAATTTACCAAAACCCTTGCCAAAGTTTTCTTGTGATTCACATGAAAATTCATGTCTTCTTCTAAGAAATTTTCAAACTTGTTTCCTATCCTTTGGATGACATCCAAGGCCCACACCTGAGGCAACAAATATGACATTAAAACCCACACTAGAATTACATCGACCTTTTCTCTATTTGCATCAAATAGGGGATTCCATTTCTTCAATACCATAGGGAGATAATTGATACTCCAATTTCTACCAAGAATTTTAAGTTTACCACCACTGTAGATGAAAATTTGAACATATACAAACTATGGGAGAGAATTCTATCCAACGGGGTCACTACTATATACCCTCCCCACTCTCTTTCGCACCATTTTTCTAGAAACTAGATGAGAAGTGTCTCCCTCTTTCTCTACCAACCATAACCTTTTCAAATTTGTCTGTTACCTCCTCTAGTGACACATCCTCTCCAAGAACCATATTCTTGTCCACATCCTTAAACATTGATCCTTTTCATTTATTTCATTTGTGCCTTGAACTCCAAGGATCTACAGGGTCAAAATATGAGTCTGGGGTTTTCCTGAGATCATTTGAACCATAAGAATTTATTTTCACTTTTTTATAAGGCTCAAAAGAGTATAAGGGAAAAACACACCCGCCAAGAGGAGCCATGAGAGTGTGCTGAGAGAAACACATATTTGAGCCTCCAGATTGGCCAACAGGAACTTCCTTATCGAGACCCTTTAATATTTCCCTGCCTCCTTCCTTTCCATTGACCACCCACAATTAGATGTGAGGTGAAAAAACTGGTGATTCCTTAGCTTCAACTATCATTGAGTCTAGAAAACCCAGTGATGGATCACCTACAAGTAAGTTTGCATGAGAAGAACCAAAGTATAGTAAGACCATGACCTTCTTTTCCAAACATTTTCCTCTAAAATAATTAGTCTCACTAGGAAATTTTAGGCAACCAATATTCCTCCAAGTGGAAACCCTACGTAAATCTCATTTTCCACCTCCATCGAAACTACCTCTTGAAGCTGTTGCATCACTGGATTATCATTCCTCAACCTGCCATTTGCATCCCATGCTGACACTTAAGGATATTATGAACAAATAGGCTCCATGTCACCAAGGTCCTTAGAATAGTCCAATTATTCCTCCATCCTACTGCTTAATCAACCCGTTAAGCACTTCCATGACCACTTAATAAAAAATACCGACTGAACCTCCTATTTTCCACCCACCTTCCATTCAGAAGAGACCTTCACCAAGAGATGCCACATAATTTATCTGTAACACCTGCTGATTTTGGATTTTCTTCATTTATAAATCTTAGGATTCGAGAGGTGAGCCACATAAAAGTTTCCATGTATTCACCCTTCTACCTATTTCCTAGCTAAAGTTTTTATCATTTGTGTGACACCTCACATGATTCTAACTACAACCACAACCTTCAAAAAAATTACTAAAAACCTAAAATAATAATCACATAATAATGCAATAATCAAATGATTAAATTACATGATATTACAACAATATGCCAATAATCTAAAAAAATAAAAAAGAAAGATTCAAATGAAAGAACATATCAAAATAAAAGCCACAAATTAAATAAAAAATTACAAAATAAAACAAAATTGACTAATTAAAACAAAATTGAAGTGGGTTTAAAAAAAAAAGTCACGTATCAAAAAAAAAATCATTAAAATAGCTAGATAAAACAAACATCACAAAACATTCATTAAAACAAAACACATGCAGTGGAAACATGGAAAATTATTCATTAAAAAAAATGCATGTGATGGAAATATGACAATAATAGCAATGCTTTTGAGAGTTTTAGTTCAAACAAGGGGTTGCAGAACAACAAGTCCCTACTAGAAGGGTCTTTCACACAAGTTCAAACCCTCTCCCTCTATTTGTTATAGTCGTCAAATTGATCACTTGTAGAATAGATCTTGAGGCTCCTTCTTTCTTGTGTATAGAAGGTAATAACTAGGTTTCTGTTCTATTGGTAGATCAATAGGTGAATCGATATATTTTGGAAGCGAAGAAGATGACCGCACAAATTGAAAAATAAAGACCAATTGTCTCATAGCCGGTTCTTCTCAATGCTACCTCTGGAACAACGGAGCATAACAGAGTGAAAAAAAACAAAATAAAGGATATAGTAGGAGAATTAGCCTTGAGCGCTAAGACATAAGTTTCTAATTCAACTACAACTTGCAGGATTTATATTGATAACATTATACGTTGTGTTTCCTTGATAATTCCCTGCAAATAAGTGAAAATAATGGGTGTTGGGGAAATTTTGGGGCCAACAATAAGGCACTTATTCACAACATAGCTTGTTAAAGGATAAAAATATGCTGCAATGTAAATAAAGCTACCTAGTAAGATTCTTATGGGATGAGTAATGTAACATATTTATCCAAAAATATTTTAATAAAAAAGGTACGAGAGGGAGGGTCTTTCCCAATAACCTGAAGCTAGTTTTTTTGTTCGACAGGTTGGTTGATCACCAACAAACCCCACGTGTCATTGTATGGAAAAGACAATGCCTCGACTCACTAGCATTGCCTTTTTTATGCACGAGACCAAAATAGACTGTAAAAAAATTCATTTTTGTTACCAAGTGACTTTTACGGGGAAAATAGAAAAATTATAAATTTCGAAGTGTCATAGTGTAGTAAAATATAGGAATAATCACTAGATATTATTTGATTTAGGGATTTGGGAATCTAGGCTCGCTTCTGAGATACAAATGACATTGATGATAACTCACATTGTGAACAAGATTTTTTTGTGTAGAACACACTATTCTCTAATGTGAATGTTTCATCTAGGGATACTTCTTTCAGCATACAAACAATATATAATGCATGTAGGAACTTCACTATTTCATATTTCTTTGACACCACAACCCTTTCCATCCCCCATTTCACCTCCCACAAGAAGCAGCACTAGACTTCCAATATTGGCATTAGCTGGGACGATTATGTTGTTTGGATCATGAGGGGTTGGATAGCTACCAATGGCCTTCAGTTATTCCATTAGACTTGAAAAAACATTCTTTGTCCTCAAAGTATTCATTTCTCTTTCAATATGGTGTTTCTTGTTCCAAGATGAGGTAAATTTCATATGTTGTATATTAGGAATTGAATTTCAAGATTTATATCATGATAAAATATATTCATACAACTTGATAAGTGCATGTTTTCTAATAACAAAATTCACCTTGTAGCAAAGAGTACAAAATTTATGAGTTTCTTCCTTGGTTGAGGACTTCCTTGTAGAACCTAAGAGTAAAATCACAAGAACTCTGTAAATATCAATATCCATTACAAATTAACTATCTAGTTACATATGAAGTGATGTACCATATGGAATATATTATTCGATAATAGATATTTGTAAGTTTAGAGAATATGAATCTTTATCCTATTTATCACAATTTCATGTTATAAAGGGTGATGACTATTGTTCTTGAGACAAATAAGGTAAAAATTATTTACCTAATTAATAATAGTTGAATAATGGTCCCAAATAAAGGAAATATATCTAAGCATGCAAGCCTCAAACTCTCTAACAAGTTATACATAAAGAGACTCAATCTCTTCCTCTGAGAGTAGACTAGTAAGATACACAAATATATTTTCCTGACCCCATCAAAATTTCTCTTATTTACCCTAAAGTAGTCATCAGCACGCTTCGAGAGGAAATGGAATTTATTTTCCTCCTTTAATCCCTTAGTTATTTATCAATTCTTCTCGTGTCTTAATAAATGTAAAAGAATACTGAGATACCCAATGAATGCATAAATAAGTAGATTTAATAAAAATAAGACTTTTATCATCTGATGAAGAATGTGTATTTTGTCACTGTGATATGGATAATGGTTTTAGGAATGATCCGGGTTTGTCAGTTATTGGATTTACCCATGATATTTTACTTTTGTGATGTGTTAGAATTTCATTTTATCAAAGCATTAATGGACACATATGCAGATATAATTAAGAGGAAAACATGTCAAAAATCACACAACAGAGTGCAAGATGTTTAATAACAGAGTTCGTCTAGTGTGGACTACGTCTCTGGGCCTCGGTGTATCGATGGTGTTGGCCACTTCATTTGGTGCTGAAAATGGTGATGAGGTACATGGACCCTGTTTAATTGTCATACAAGGAAATGTGTCCTCAAAATGAGTGGAAAAGTCTCTCCAAGAGACGTTCCGCTACAAGGAACTCTCACTCATAACAAACCTCCTGTTAGCATGAAAACCTCACACATGGTGACAAAGAGTATCCCACCATCAAGGCAAAAATGGGTCTCAGAACATAACTAACCATCCATGATGAATACATATCACATGACATAAACATCAGGGTTCCGCATCATACATCAAGTAGGAATCGACATGACATAAAACATCTCACAACAATAATAAATGAAGTACATGGAAACAAAAATTCATATATCTCAAATCTGAAGTTCACTGAAGAATAGAATACTCAGCTGTTGGATCTGAATGCACCATCGAAGTTGTGGCATCGAATGGCATGAAATCTATTGTCCACACTCTAAAATCTGACACCATCATTCCAATATGGAAAATGGCCTAAAAATCAAGACCTATGTTGTAGAAATTGGCATCGTCATCAGATTCCCATCACCGAGAGGTGTAAAATGCATATAAAATTTGTCCAATTTGGACACCACAAAATTCTTGCCACTCTGAAAATGTGGCTTAGATCATGGTTCCACTGCCTCCTTGAATGGCTCAGGATTCCACTTCCTCGAATTGCGTTCTCACCTATACTTGGTCTCTTGCACTGGTCCACCCATACTCCCCGTGCAAATGAGTTTTCAGGTTTATAAGGTGGTGGGGTAGCAGAATTTATAAAGCCACCACCCATGGCTTGGTGGTTCGGTAGAGAGGTCAGGGGATCAAATCTTGCCTCTCCCCAACATAGGTGCGGTTGCATGTTTGTTTGAATTTAATTATTTTTGGTGGCACATTTTACAATGTTCCACTGGTTCGTATTATGCTCGTTGTCTTGTATAGTTGTATTTTGGGATCGCCTGCTTGGGGGCCGGCCACATGGGCCAAGCGGGTTCAACCACCGCCAATCCCCCTCCTCTACTGCCTTTTGGTGGCTTATTAATATATATTGTTTGGTTTTTTAAAGGTTTCGGGTGGGCAAGATCTGCTCCACGTGACCCCAACCCAACCCAATTTGGTTTTTGTTTTATAATACACCATATGCTCTTGCCGTGGGTGGAGGGTGTGGTGAGGGTCACGGCCCGCCACCCTATAATTTCAATATGATTGTTGTAATATGGATTCGTGGGGGTGGTGGGGGTCATGGCCCACCACCCTTTTTTATTATTTTAAAATAACAATTCATTTTTATTTTTAACGAAAATGAGCGTTATTGGGAAAATTAAAGAGGCCACAATTTCACTTGTTTTCGAGAGCTAGGTTCCTAGCTAGTTGATGGTGAATTTGTGGGACACTTAAACTTGGCCCATTGCCCAAATTTGACCAAAAGTTTTACTTTCTCTAACTTATCCATATGGGCTCGGACTGGAGATTCATTCACACCATTCGAATCAGGGCAACGAGTACTTCAACCTAAACCTATTTTGAGAGCCATCCGACCACTTTGAATTTTGACCTATCATCAGCCTTATTGGTCTCTTGAGGGCATATAGAGCGACCTGGATTAATCATCCCCACTGATGGGATTTTAGTCCATGAAAAGCATGAAAATAATCTACAGATACTTTATACCTTGTTTGCACCACAAGTGTCCTGAAAGGTCACCCTTTATTCTCCTTCACCTTTGTCCTTCAGAGCCATAAGCGATGAGCCGACACCTGCATCCTCTGCAAACCTGTAGTACAATATTTGAAAATTACATGCTTAACTAAGTGACCAATCTATGAGACACGCATTCCCCACACTTGCCATGAGTTTATAATACATACTCGGTGGTCAAGTTTGTTGATCAGTGGTTGTCATTGATGTCCACCCATGTAGCACTAGGGGCTACCCCGAGCTTGCATGGGAATTTTGACCTACCAAATTATTATATTCGAGTCAAGGATATTTTTATGGTTTTTACTTGTTGATATGTTTTCATTGATATATGGCACACCACATAATTCTTCACGATTTGAGAGATATTCATGTTTGAAGTTAGTAACTCTAGTTAGTGGGCTAAAACCCCATGGGGTTGTGGCATGAAAGAAATCATTGGTTGCGGTCATTGAAAAATCAACAATTAATAATTTTTAAGCTCCTAAACTCCCTCCCACGTTGACTTGTTGAAGACCTTGTCAACCAAAGAATTTATATAAATTGTGATCCTCATATCCTCCTCATGTAGGGATTTCGCTACTGGAAACAGGTCATCATGGGATTTTCACTATAATTTTTTTTCTAAGAAGGTTTAGAAGCTGAAATATTTATTACTGAAAGCCAAAATCTTGAGCAAGCTCATGTAAAAATTTCACATCATGGTTCGCAATATTTTTGGAGATATGATCTGTGGAAGTTAGGGTTTTTGTAGGACCTTAAACTTCATCTCAAAGAGGTGAACTATGGAAAATCATCATAACTATCTCTATGAGCATCGGATTGGAATTCTGTAAAAAGTGGCAGATATTGCACGAACTTTAGTTTTGTGTGTATCAATTTCAAATCCAAGGGAGGAAACAATGGCATGTGGCACACCATAAGAGTTCCCTATACTGAACTAGTCCATAATTACGTCATTGTGAGAGATTCAGCATAAATTTGTATTGAAGAATCCAAATTAGTCAAACCTATGGAATTGGAAATCAGAATCAAAGGGCTAATACAGGACCTCAAATCACATATTGGGGATCTGAAATAACATAGATACAGTATATTCAATATCGATCTCCTAAAAGGTAAGAAAAATCTAGATCATGTGCTATCAGGGGCTGCAAATGACCAGAATTTCTAGGGCCGGAAAGCAAAGAAAGGTGCAGCAAAATGATGTAGCAGAGGTAAGCTCCAGGTAAGTATATTCTGTATATGCATGTTCATCTCTTAATTGCATTAGGTTCTTTGAATTCTAATTTGTTTTTTTATTTATTTAGCACTAACATATTCTCTATAGGATGAGGTAAGTTTTGTTATTATCATTTCATGGGTATTTCCTTGAAGAATTTTTGTAGGTATTATATATTCATCAAGATAAGACTAAATGTATGATCTAATTTTCTACAGAGTGAGAAAGGGTAGCATGACAAGAGCAACAATCAAGGTGCAAAACAACAGCAACAAGTTCACCACATGAAGTCTTCAAGTGGGCAGCACTGCATATAGTCATTGTAAAGGTATCATTGTACTGAGTCATTATGGAAGAATCATTGTAAAATTTGTGCAAGTGTCTATCTGCCAAGAATTTAAGAGGTAGTTTTGGTAGTTCTAGGATCATCATTAGGTGGTTGTGTCATAGTTGGGGTTATGTTCTCATGTGTCTTCTTCTTCTACATCATTCTATATCATTGTAAAGTGGGCCATTTTCCCTGGTACGTGAGTCCATTCTTCTTTTATTCTTCTATAAGGTGGTGCTAGGTTGGTGCATGAAGTCACCAACATGTTCAAGCATGTGAAAACTTCACAGTGGTAGGGTGGTGCTAGGGTGAGTTGTAGCTCATTAGGTGTTGGGGCATCTGTTCAGTTGACTTATGAAGAATCTCGAGTGTTGGAGCGTCCATCCAGTGAGAGCTGGAGAAGAATGCTTTTCTAGATTCTAGGAAGTCGGAGCTTTCTTTTCAATTGGAGTTGAATATTAAATAATTATTAAAAAAGCATTCAAGTGGTTTTTGTCCCTGAGGGGGTTTCCACCTTAAAAAATGTGTGCATTTGTGTTCCTTTTGTTTACTACTATCATTTTGCAAACACTGATAATAATTGAATATTAAATAATGCTCTGAAAGGTTAATAATATGATTAATTGAAAGGAATATTGATTCACGCCCCCCTCTCAGTATTTCCAACAATTGGTATCAGAGCTTGGTTCCTTCAATAGCAGTTTAACAGTAGGAAGGAGGTCATGGAACATACCAAGAATGGTGTACCTTTGTTCAATGAAAATAATTATGCACTCTAGAAAGGAAGAATGGAGGTCTATCCCTTGGTGCAAGGTTACGAAGTATGGGACACAGTTCAAAATGGTTTTACACCAGCCGCAGATGAACAAGGTACGAAGAATTTGGTAAATGATGCAAAACCAAAGAATATTATTATCAGTGGACTTATTTAATATGATTATCGTAAGGTGTTGAGTTGTAAAACCTCCAAAAATGTATGGGACAAGGTTGATAATATATATGCAAGTGACTCAAATGTCAAAGAAGAAAAGCTTAAAATCTACAAAGAAAAATTTGAGCAACTTAGAATGAAAGAAGATGGAAAAATTGCTGCATACTTCCAACAAGTTTATGAAATAACCAACACTCTGGAAGGATTTGGAGATCTTATTGATGAGAAGACTATTATACGAAATATTCCTAGCACGTTACCATGGAGATTCAACCAAAAGGTATCGGTCTTAGAATATAGTTCAAATTTGGATAAACTCAACAAAGATGAATTACATGGAGTTGTCATAGCATATGAAATGAGAATTGATGAAGAAGAGGGTACTTCACATCTAGAAACTATGTTCACTGCATCTAAGAAAACCAATAAGTACAAACAACCGTTAAAGGCGAACACCTGCACCTACAACTGTGAAGAAAAGGAAGATGATGAAGAAGGTCTTTTAGATGGAAAATATGCTTACTTTACGAGAAAACTAAAAATATGTAAGGGAAAATTTAAAGGTAAACTTCCATTGATATGTTTCGGGTGTGGTGAGGTTGGGAATTTCATAGAAAAATGTCTGAACATAAGTGATGGAAACTAAAAAAAAAAGAAAGGCTTTAAGAAATTCAAAAAGCAAGGCAAAAAGAAAGGATTCAAAAGGAACTTTCTCTCTAAAGAAGATAGCTCATCATCCAATGAAGACAGTGACAGCGAATAATAAGCCAATGAGAGAGTTTTTTTTATGGCCAAACAAAATAAACAAGAGGTATCAACAATGAAGAATAAGGGTTGACCATAGAAGAATTTTCTAAGGAGGCAATCAGGCTTATAAAAGAGCTCAAGGCTGCGAAGATCCATTCCAATACTCTTGAAGAACAACTTCAATGTATCAAAATTGTAGTTGAAGAACACAAATGTATTGAAAAGTCACTTCAAAATAAGTTGGAAGAAAAAAACCAAGAAAGGGAAGCATTAGAAGCCGAAGTAGTCTCGCTGCATAAGGAAGTGAAGAAGGGAAAAGTTGTCCAAAACTATGCCAACAACTGAAGGGCATTGGAAGAACTCATCAACAATCAACGATCTTACAAAGACATAACTAGAGTTGGTTACAAAGAAGAAGAAGCAGGACCTTCTACAACAAAATACAATGAACCTATGAGATCTAACATGCATGTGGACTTCATTGGACAAGATTCACAAGAACAACCTTGGAAGACAATTCCCTGACGAAGATTTCCATCCACGTAGCAACATATTTTTCATGGCTATTTTTATTCATGTGGGAAATTTGGTCATAAAGCTGTAGAATGTTGCACATACCCTAGGAACCAATACAATTTCGGGAGACCTATCAAATATGAACCTCCCAAGGCTCAACGAAACATCAATAGATTTGAACATTTAAGAAATAATATGGAATGTTACAAATGTCGAAACTTTGGACACATAGCCAGAGAGTACAGACTTGAAAATCCTCCAGAAGAATCTTCGAAGCCACATAACGAACGAACATGGAAGAATAAGAATACTGATAATTGTTCTCTCGCTCTCAAGGCTCGAAACAACAAAGATATGTGGTATGTTGATAGCGGTTTCTCACTGCATATGACTGGAGATAGAAAGAAATTTGTATCTTTGAAAGAGAAGAAGGATGGAATCGTATCCTTTAGAACTGATGGATCTTCAAATTTTATAGGATCACGTACCGTCACTCTTCGAAGAAAAGATGTTATATCCAAGAATGTTCTATTGGTTGAAAACATGAATCAAAATCTGCTCAGTGTTGGAAAAATTTGTGATCAAGGACACACAATGCTATTCAACTCCACAAAATGTGAAAACAGAAAAGGTAGGTTTGGTAAAATTGTGGCTATAACAAGTCGAGCTCCAAATGACTTATATATTCTGGATGAAGCAATTGAAGCATGTCTACTAGCTGAAGAAGATGAAAGCTGGTTATGGCACAAACGAATGGGTCACATAAACTTTGAAAATATTGTCAAAATAATTAAAAACAATGTAGTACGATAAATGCCAAAAATCTCAAAACCTTCCAACACACTATGTGAGGCCTGTTGGCATGACAAGCATACAAAAGTTGAATTTAAAACAAAAGAACACTTTGCATCACATCCATTGGAATTGATACCTACTAATCTATGTGGTCCTGTGAGAACAAAAGTCTTAGATGGAGAATTATATTTCATGTTAATGATAGATGACTATACCAGGATGACAACCATCATTTTCCTAAGAAAAAGTCTAAAGCATTTGAGTGATATAAGATCTACAAGGATTTGGTATAAAATGAAACTGATTTGAAAATAAAGTGTCTAAGATCATATCATGGAAGAGAATTCACTTCCAAATTATTTTAGCAATATTGTGATGAAAATGGTATAAAAAGACAATTTTCAACAGCACGAACACCTCAATATAATGGAGTTTCTAAAAGAAAGAATAGAACCATACAGGAAATGGGTAGATCAATGTTGAAGGACTCAAAATTGGATGAAAAATTTTGAGTTCAAGAAATTGATATGACAATATTCATTATCAACCAAAGTGTTCTCAGAAATAGTTGCAACAAGACCCCATATGAATTATGGAAAGGAAAACTGGCTAATGTAAAATATTTTAGAATCTTTGGAAGAAAATTTTATATCAAAAGAGAAGATCAAAATTTGGGTAAATTTGAATCACATGTTGATGAAGGTACCTTTATTTGTTACTCATGCAAAAGAAAGGCCTATAAATGCTATAATCAAAGACAAAAACATATAGTGGAGAGCATAAATGTTACATTTGACGAAGATGGTATTCTAACTAATAATGATGAGGACCTAGAATCTGTGAAACTTGAGACAGAGGCTGAAAAAGACACAGAGAAAATTCTAGAACAAGAAGAAACTATGAACCAGGAATAAGTAAATAATGATCATCAAGATATACAAGAACAACAACAAGAAGCTCCTCCAAAGAGAACAAAAGAATGGATTCAAAATAACCATCCATCAAATCAAATTATTGGTGACATAAATGAAAGTTGACAACTTCGTTTATTACAACAAGCTCACTTTTCATTTCTAGCGACCTTTGAGCCTAGTATTTTTGAGGAAGCCAGCCAGAATGAACATTGGGTAGTAGCTATGAATGAATAATTGGATCAAATCGAGAAGAATAACACCTAGGAATTAGTTCCACGACCAAAAGATAAAAATTTCATTAGGACTAAATGGGTGTTCAGGAACAAATTGAATGAAGATAGACAGGTTACCAGAAACAAAGAAAGATTGGTTTGCAAAGGCTATGCACAAGTGGAAGGAATTTATTTCGACGAAACATTTGCACCACTTGCCAGAATGGAATCCATCTGGATGTTTCTCACCTATGCATGTTCCAGAAAAAACAAAGTCTACCAAGTGGATGTTAAGTCAACATTCCTGAATGGCGAATTAGAAGAAGAAGTTTACATCGAACAACTTGAAGGTTTTATATTATCAGAAAAAGAAGATTATGTTTGCAGGTTAAAGAAGGCTCTATATGGTCTCAAGTAGGCTCCCAGAGCATGGTATGCTCGTCTTGATGGATATCTAAGTTAACAAGGGTTCAAGAAAGGTACTGCTGATAATGATATTTATGTACAAATAGAAAAAGATAATTTAACAATCGTTGAGGTATATGTGGATGGTATAATCTTTGGTAGAATGATGATTGGCTAAGTAAGAACTTTGATACAAATATGCAAAGTGAGTTCGAGATATCTTTACATGGTGAGCTGACATACTTCTTAGGGATTTAAATATCTCAACAAGAGAAAGTAATATTTATATGTCAAGCCGGGTACATCAAGGAAATGCTCAAGAAATTAAAAATGGAAGATTGCAAACATGTCCTTACTCTGATGATAACAGGTTTCAAATTAAGCATAGATGACTCATCTAAGGATATAGATAAGAGGTTGTACAAATCTATGATTGGTATTCTTCTATATGTAACAGCCTCCTGGCCATATGTTGTGCAAGCAGTTGGACAAGTAGCAAGATTCCAAGTAGCACCAAAATAATCACATATTATTGTCGTCAAAAGAATTATTTGATATATAAAGGGCACAACAGAATATGGCTTGTGGTATCCCAATGGTAACAATCTCATTATTCAAGCCTTTACAAACACAGATTGGGCAGGAAGCGTTGATGATCGTAAGAGTACTAGTAGAGTAGCATTCTATCTAGGTGGTTGTCTAGTATCATGGTTGAGCAAAAGGAAATCCTCAATCTCGTTATCTATAACGAAAGCAGAATACATTGCAGCAGTAGCTTGTTCTACTCAAGTCCTTTGGATGAAATAATTGCAAGATCTTCAAGTACAATTCAGTGAGCCTATTAACATCTTCTACGATAACACTAGTTCCATCAGCATCTCCAAAAATCCTGTCATGCATTCAAAAACAAAACACATTCCGATCAAATATCATTCTTTTAGAGAAAAAGTCACTGAAAATAATATCAGACTTGAATATGTTGGTACAAAAGAACAATCGCTGATATGTTCACTAAACCTTTACCTCGTGAAGCATTTGAATATCTTCGTGAGAATCTTTGGATTCTCCCAAGTTATCATTAGTTTTCCTTATTCATAAAATAAAGGGGGAGTGGAAGTGTGCACAGCTTTGCATGATCATTGTGTATCAGGGGGAGTTACCCTTTTCCATTAATGTTAAAGGGGGAGATAATTTTGTAGGAAGAGGTGTCATGATTGTAGAGAGAGTACTTTTGTTGCCATCAACCAAAGGGGGAGATTGTTGATCAGTGGTTGGCAAAGATGTCAACCCAAGCAGCACCAGGGGCTACCCCAATCTTGCATGGGAATTTTGACCTACCAAATTACTATATTCCGAGTCAAGGATATTTTTTATGGTTTCTACTTTTCAATATGTTTCCGTTGATAAATGGCATGCCACGTAATTCTTCACGGTTTGAGAGATATTCATGTTTGAACTTAGTAACCCTAGTTAGTGGGCTACAAACCCATGGGGTTGTGGCATGCCACTAATCATTATTTTTGGTCATTGAACATTCAATAATTAATAATTTTGAAGCTCCTAAAATCCCTCCCACATTAACTTGTTGAAGACCCTCTCAACCTAAAAATTTGTATAAATTGTGATCCTCATATCCTCCTCATGTAGGGATTTCGCTACTAGAAATAGGTCATCGTGGAATTTTTGCTATAAATTTTTTTCTATGAAGGTTAAGAAGCTAAAAAAAATTATCACGTGAAGCCAACCTCCTAAGGAAGCTTGTGTAAAAATTTCATATCATGGTTTGCAATATTTTCGAAGATATGATCTGTGGAAGTTATGGTTTTTGTAGGCTCCTAAACTTCATCTAAAAGAGGTGACCTTGGGAAAATCATCATAATGCTCACTATGAGCATCATATTGGAATTATATAAAAATTGGCAGATATTGAATGGACTATAGTTTTCTTTGTATCAATTTCAGAGTCGAAGAAGGAAACAGTGACATGTGGCATGATGTACAAGTTCTCTTGACTGAACTAGTCCATAATTAGGTCATTGTGAGAGATTGGGAATAATTTTTTCTTGAAGAATCCAAATTGGTTCAGATGTATGGCATTGGAAAGAAGACTCATAGGGCTACTAGATGACTAAAAATCACATATTTGGGATCTGAAATAATAGAGATAAATCAGATTCAATATCAAGCTCCTAGAAGGCAAGAAAAAGGTAGATCATGTGCTGTCAAGGGCCGCAAAGGACTAGAATTTCCAGGGCAGAAAAGAAAAGCATAGTGTAGAAAAATGATGTAGCGGATGTAAGCTCCAGGTAAGTATATTCTGTATATGCATGTTCATCTCTTAATTGCATTATGTTCTTTGTATTCTATTTTTTTTTTTTTTTTTTTTAGCACTAACATTTGCTCTGCAGGATGAGGTAAGTTTTTCTACTAACATGTCATGGGTATTTCCTTGAATCATTTTTGCAGGTATTATATATTCATCAAGATAAGACTCAATGCATGATATAACGTTCTGAAGAGTGAGGAAGGGTAGCATGACAAGAGCAACAATCAAGGTGTAGAACAATAGCAAGAAGCTCACCACATGAAGCCTTCAAGTGGGCAGCACTCCATACAGTCATTGTAAAGGTATCAATGTACTGAGTCTTTGTAAAAGCATCATTGTAAAATTTTTACAAGTGTCTATCTGCCAAGAATTGAAAAGGTGGTGTTGAGAGGTCTAGGATCATCATTAGGTGGTTGTGTCATAGTTGGGGTTATGGTTTGGTGTGTATTATTCTTCCACATCATTCTATATCATTGTAAAGGGGTCCATTTTCCCTAGTACGAGAGTCCATTCTTATTTTATTCTTCTATAGGGTGGTAGAGTGGTTCTAGGCTGGTGCATGAAGTGACCAACAGGTTCAAGCCTGTGAAAACTTCAGAATGGTAGGGTGGTGCTAAGGTGAGTTGTAGCTCATTGGGTGTTGAAGCATCCATTCAGTTGACTACCGAAGAAGCTTAGGAATTGGAGCGTCCATTCAATGGGACATGTAGAAGAATGCTTTTATATATTCTATGAAGTTTGAGCTTTCTTTTCAATTGGATTTGAACATTAAAGAATTATTAGAAAAAAATTTAGGTGGTTTTTGTCCGGGAGGGGGTTTCCACCTTAGAAACTATGTGCATTTGTGTTCCTTTTGTTTACTGATATCACTGTACAAACACTGATAATAATTGAAGATTAACTAGTGCTCTAAAAGATTAATAATAATACTAATTGAAAGGAATATTTATTCACCCCCCCTCTCAGTATTTCCAACAATTGGTATCAAAGCTTGGTTCCTTCAATAGAAGTTTAATAGCTGGAAGGAGGTCATGGAGCATACCAAGAATGGAGTACCTCCTTTCAATGAAAATAATTATGCACTCTGGAAAGGAAGAATGGAGGTCTATCTCTTGGTGCAAGGTTATGAAGTATGGGACATTGTTCAAAATGGCTTTACACCAACCACAAATTAACAAGGTAAGATGAGTTTGGTAAATGATGCAAAGGAAAAGAACATTATTATCAGTGGACTTATTGAATCTACTTATAATAAGGTGTTGGGTTGTAAAACCACCAAAAATGTTTGGGACAAGCTTGATAATATATATGTAGGTGACTTAAATGTCAAAGAAGAAAATCTTCAAATCTACAGAGAAAAATTCGAGCAAATTATAATGAAATAAGATGGCAACATTTTTTCATACTTCCATCACGTTAACGAAATAACCAACACTATGGAAGGATTTGGAGAGCCTGTTGACAAGAAGACTATTATATGAAAGATTCTTAGAACGTTACCACAGAGATTCAACCCAAAGGTATCGATCCTAGAATACAGTGAAAATTTGGAGAAACTCGGCAAAGAGGAATTACATGGAGTTCTCATAGCATATGAAATGAGACTCGATGAAGAAGATGGTGCTTCACATCTAGAAGCTTTGTTTGTTGCATCTAGAAAAAAAAATAAGGACAAACAACCTTCAAAGGTAGATACCTGCACCTGCAAGTGTGAAGAAAAGGAAGATGATGAAGAAGGTCTTTCAGATGGAGAATATGCTTACTTTACGAGGAAACTAAAAATTCACAAGGAAAAATTCAAAGGTAAAATTCAATTGATATGTTTTGGTTATTGTGAGGTTGGGCCTTTCACAAAAAAATGTTTGAACATAAGTGATGGCAACTCAAAAGGAAAGAAAGTCTTTAAGAAATTCAACAAGGAAGGAAAAAAGAAAGGATTCAAAAGGAAATTTCTCTCTAAAGAAGATAGCTCATCATCGGATGAAGACAGTGACAGCGAAGAAGAAGCCAATGAGAGAGTATTGTTTATGGCCAAGCATAATAAACAAGAGGTATCAAACAATGAAGAAGAAGGGTTGACCATAGAATAATTTTTTAAGGAGGCGATTAGGCTTATAAAAGAGCTCAAGGCTGAGAAGATTCATTCCAATGCTCTTGAATAACAAGTTCAAGGTCTCAAAATTGAAGTTGAAGAACACAAACGTATTGAAGAGTCACTTCAATAGAAGTTGGAAGAAATCAACCAAGAAAGGGAAGCATTAGAAGGCGAAGTAGTCTCGCTACATAAGGAACTGAAAAAGGTAAAAACTGTCCAAAAATATGCCAACAACTCAAGGGAATTGAAATAACTCATCAAAAATCAACAATCTTACAATGATAGAACTAGCCTCCGTTACAAAGAAGAAGAAGCAAGACCTTCTACAACAAAATACAAGGAACCTATGAGATCAGACATGCCTGTAGACTTCATTAGACAAGATTCGCAAGAACAAACTTGGAAGAAAATTCCATGAAAAATATTTCCATTCAGGTACCAACATATTTTTCATGTCTATTGTTATTCATGTGGAAAATTTGGTCACAAAGCTGTAGAATGTCATGTGTACCCTAGGAACCAATACAATTCCAGGAGATCTATCAAATATGAACCTTTCAGGGCTCAACGAAACATAAATAGATATGAACATTTAAAAAATAATATGGAATTTTACAAATGTCGAAACTTTGGACACATAGCAAGATACTATAGACTTGAAAATCCTCCAGAAGAATGTTCGAAGCCATAGTTTGAACAAACATGGAAGAAGAAGAAGACCGATAATTGTGCTCTCACTCTCAAGGCTCAAAACAACAAATATGTGTGGTATGTTGATAGTGTTTTCTCAACACATATGACTAGAGATAGAATGAAATTTGTATCTCTGAAAGAGAATAAGGATGGAACTATATCCTTTGGAAATGATGGATCTTCAAATGTTATAGGATCGGGTACCATCAGTCTCAGAAGCAAAGATGTTCTATTGGTTGAAAACATGAATCAGAATATGCCCAATGTGGGACAAATGTGTGATGAAGGACAGACAATGCTATTCAACTCCACAAAATTTGAAATTAGGAAAGGAAGGTATGGTAAAATTGTGGCTACAACAAGTCGAGCTCCAAACGACATATATGTTCTGGATGAAGAAACTAAATCATGTCTACTAGCTAAACAATATGAAATATGGTTATGGCATAGAGGAATGGGTCACATAAACTTTGAAAATATTGTCAGGATAAGAAAAAAGGAAGTAGTACGAGAAATGCTGAAAATATCAAAACATTCCAATGCAATATGTGAGGCATGTCGGCACGACAAGCAAACAAAAGTCGAATTTGAAAAAAGAGAGCACTTTTTCATCACATCCATTGGAATTGATACATATTGATCTATGTGGTCCTGTGAGTCTTAGACAAAGAATTATATTTCATGTTAATGATAGATTACTATACTAGGATGACAACCGTCAGTTTCCTAAAGAAAAAATCAGAAGTGTTTGAGTGCTTTAAGATCTAAAAGGAGTTGGTCGAAAATGAAACTGATTTGAAAATAAAGTGTCTAAGATCAGATGATGGCAGATAATTCACTTCCAAATTATTTCGGCAATACTGTGACGAAAGTGGCATAAAGAGACAATTTTCAACAACACGAACACCTCAACAAAATGGAGTTGCTGAAATAAAGAATAGAACCGTACAGGAAATGGGTAGAACAATGTTGAAGGGCTCAAAATTGGATGAAAAATTTCAGGTTCAATAAATTGATACGACAGTCTTCATTATCAACCAAAGTCTTCTCACAAATATTGCAACAAGATCCCATATGAATTATGGAAAGGAAAACTAGCTAATGTAAGTTTGAATCATGTGTTGATGAAGGTATCTTTGTTGGTTACTCATGCAAAATAAAGTCCTATAAATGCTATAATATAAGATGTAAACAAATAGTGGAGAGCATAAATGTTACATTTGATGAAGATGGTGCTCTAATGAATAATGAATAGGCCCTAAAATCTTTGAAACTTGAGATAGAGGTTGAAAAATACATAGAGAAAATTCTAGAACAAGAAGCAATTGTAAACCAGGAATAAGTAAATAATTATCATCAAGATATACAAGAACAAAAACAAGAAGCTCCTCCAAAGAGAACAAAATAATTGATTCAAAAGAACCATCCATTAAATCAAATCATTGGTGACATAAATGGAAGTCGACAGCTTCGTTCATCACAAAAAGATCACATTGGTTTTCTAGCAACCTTTAAGCCTAGTAGTTTTGAGGAAGCCAACTAGAATGAACATTGGGTAGCAGCTATGAATGAAGAATTGGATCAAATCAAGAAGAATAACACCTGGGAATTAGTTCCATGACCAAAAGATAAAAATGTCATTTGGACTAAATGGGTGCTCAGGAACAAATTGAATGAAGATGGACATGTTACCATAAACAAAGCAAGATTCGTTTGCAAAGGCTATGCAGAAGTCGAAGGAATTGATTTCAACGAAACATTTGCACCACTCTCTAGAATGGAAGCCATCCAGATGTTTCTCACCTATGCATGTTCAAGAAAATTCAAAGTCTACAAAATGAATGTTAAATGAGCATTCTTGAATGGCGAATTAGAAGAAGAAGTTTACATCGAACAACCTTAAGGTTTTCTACTATCAGAAAAAGAAGACTATGTTTTAAGGTTAAAGAAGGCTCTATATGGTCTCAAGCAAGCTCCTAGAGCATGGTATGCTCATCTTGATTGATATCGACATCAGAAAGGGTTCAAGAAAGGTACTCATGACAGAAATATTTATCTACAAATAGAAAAATATAATTTAACAATCGTTGAGGTATATGTGGATGATATAACTTTTGGTAGCAATGATGATAGACTAAGTAAGAACTTTTCTACAAATATGAAAAGTGAGTTCAAGATGTCTTTACTTGGTAAGCTGACATACTTCTTAGGGCTTCAAATATCTCAACAAGAGAAGTGAATATTCATATGTCAAGCCAAGTACATCAAGGAAATGCTCATGATCTTGTTAAAAATAAATAGGTATTAGCCAGAAATGGTTGGGAAATTGGGAAAATAAGGTATTGAACTTATTAATGGAAGTGTGTCACTCTTGAACATGACACTCTTTCACTTAGGTTGGGAAATATTCTTCCCTCTTTGATTAATCACACCATATCAAAAACCTTCATAATTGGTTTTGAGTCAATGCTTCCAATTAAATAAAGTGTTGCAAAAGTCCTTTAATTGACATCTGCTACAATACTCTTAAGCCTTCTTTCATGTCTTTCATTCCTGAACCAACTCTGCATCAACATCACATTGTCTCAAATCTTGATACCCATTTCGTGTCGTTGATAGGGATATATTAAGTCCCTATTGCGATGGTTTTCTTCCTCTCAAAATTACCTCATTGTTTGGGAAGTTTACTTGGAAACTCACTTCTGCACCTTCGATTTTGCATACCTTCATGTCAAGTTTCCTCACTTTTGGTGATAGGTTCTCATCATTGGATTTTGACCAGAATATTTTGTGTGGTGTTTGACTTCAGTGCATTCATTCACACCACATAGATTGTACGATAGTATATTAAGATCCATCATCATCATCGGTGCTATATCTCACATCTATTAATTAATTACATCATTGGCTAGAAATTATATGGTGTCTACCATGTTCAATTCCTGCTCATTTATTCGCATGGATAGACTCGTACTATTGAGTGACAAGATAGAATACCCTAGATCTAGTTCGATCCATCAGGGTTGCGATTTCAGGATCCATACAAGATTAGAAAGTATGATGGCTATGACCATTCATACTGTCATCCAAACATGGGTCCACACTCTGTCATTAGCAAACAAGGCTTCTTGATCATTGTACATGTATAATGGCTTATATTTTGAGTATGGGTATACCTCCCTCAACAATGATATCATGATGATATTATGTATTGTAAGATATGATTATCCCATTCAATTTATTCTTGATCCTAGCTTTTCATAAGCTAAAAAACTTCAGTCCTCAGCCATTTCTTCTGAATTTTCACTTTAGGGGGGATATGTTACAAGACAGTTTTCCAAATTCACTCAAAATGATTGAAAACTGAATTAATCAACATCCTTAAAACTTTTCCATTATCCCTTTGCAAATCCCTAGGCACTACTTAAAAAATATGTTTTTGGCCCCAATGCACCCTGCACTTTAGTTCACCTACAATGGTTGCAAGTTTCATAACTGAGCACTTGCATCGATGAGTGTGAGTTTCTCTCCTTTGCAAGTGCCATGGTTCTAGAATTTTAGGAAAAATAAAAAATAATTACAAAAATTCTCATTCTAGAAGATTCTAAGGTGTTTCTAACCATTTACCATGGATATATATCATGAATTCCTACAATAGAGGTCTTATCTCTTATCCTTAGAGATCATCCTCCTTGATATGTGGATCTCAATCTTAGATTGATAAATCCTTAACTACCACTTTTACCCTATAAATTCATTGCCTTCCATAGAGTTTGGGTTGGATTTTGGAGATTACTAGTCCCCTCATGCTACTACTTTTAGCTTAAGGAATCATCATCCATTGATGCATTAGGGTTGATGTTGAAGGTTTTCTTTGTGGCAAGGAAGTACAAGACAATTGGGGATACATATACAAATTCAAGTATCTATAAATGGTTGTAACTCTCTCCTTCATTTATTAATATTAAAATCATTATGTTTTTCTATATTTGTGTCATGTTGATGCTTATGTATTTCAATTCCTCTTAGCTCATTGATCAAAGTCATTATTTTATGCTATATCAATATTGTATTTCTCTTGCTTTTTTTATCCATTTTCATGGTTCCATTTATGGCACTTGGAGCTAGAGTTGGAGCTTACAAGTAAGGAGAAGATGCGGGCTTACTAAAAATTGCATGTAGGTATTTCTTCTGTATTATGATTTTTGTAAGGAAAAAATAGATCATTTTTCCTCTGTTGTTTCTACATTAGGACACTAGATCTAGGGACTTCCCTTTTGTTTGAAGAAGAGAATTTTCCACATTAGAGTTTGAACAACTTTTCATATGATTTGAAAAATAGAATCATATTCTTGATATGTTGAATGTGAAAAACCATCTACTTTTGACTGGATACAAACTGGACTGACATCATAATCATTAAAAAGTAATGCCAATATGGAAAGTACATGAAACTATTCAAGATGTAGTGGATGAAAAAGAGGAATTTGATTCAATAAATAGCAGAAGCATTCATTAACACTGAAGAGGATATATGATGGAATGAAGGAAATAACTAATATAAGAATATGCACAAGAAGGAGCAGGAGTTGATTACTTTCAAAAGCATATGATAGAAATAAATCCCTTGTCCAATTATAATCTTTAAAATCATAAGCTTCATAACTTTGTTCATTCATGAAAGTTACGCACTCCAAACCCAAGTTTGACACAAGATATTTGCATGAATATGAATTAACTGAAACATAATATTTTTTCCAATCAAAAACCAAATATTGAAAGTTCAAATAGCTATATCCAAAATACCACACAAATCTCAAGAAGGAATTTACATCTAGTAAAACCATTCAAAGGAAAGAATTATGTGAGAATATATAATTTTGATTTGTTTCAAGGATTTTACCATATTTGTGAGAACCTGACATAAATATCAATGTAATTTGAAGTGCCTCGAATTCCTAGAAATTCATGTAACTTTAAGAGATTGTATAATTTCATTCTAAAGATTGAATCAAACCATGCATGGTGTATGGAGAACTACCACCAATAATTTCAACATGATTATAACTATCCAAATCGCATCCATCTACATTAATAACTTGGTCGGAATTTATATCTTCAATAAATAGATTACCTAGGTCATAAGGTTCTTCTATTCACGCACCTAAGGATGGATAGATTAGACAAATATCATGAGTAACTTGGATAGAATAATTATCTTCATTCAAAATTGGAAATAACATGGGATTGAAAGGATACTCGATGATTTCATTACCTTATTTTGATCATGAATGACCTCACTACCCTATGTTAATCTAAAATTCAACTCAGATGATGAAATTGAAAACCATGAAGTACATTATTCACAATTTAATGCATTACAATCATTAGAACACAAGGGATATTTAGGTGAAGTGGAAGTTTCAACAAGAACATCTTATTTAACTGAATTAGATTCAAGGTCTAGATAATTTTGAAATAAATTCTTCTGGTGCACTTGGGAATACATCATCACATACAATAATGGAGTTAGAGTCACTAGGATGGTGGTTGTCCAATACTTCAGATTTATTAAGAAAATCAATTTCATTAGATTCATCACCGAGATTGCTAGATTCAAAATCAACCAAGGATGGAAGAACATTATCTTGACACCGAGGATTTTGGAAAAGGGAAGAAAGATCAAAATAATCCTCACTCTCTTGCTCCTCTACTTGTGGAATGTGACTACCTTCCTCTTGATCGATACTTGGATTTGGAAGAGTCCAATAAAGTGAATCAAGGGGCAAGGGATCGTTGGAAAGAGATGATAGAGGCCCTGAAAAGTATACAAATCACATTCAAGGCTGACGTTATGAGAATTAATATCATCTTGAAAAATAAAGGGAGTAGCCTTCACCTTAGGCTCCATGAACCATTCCAAATTATCCTCAGTCAGATCAAGATCATTGGAAGTGGATGAAAGTTGATAAGATGAATTAATAATTTTATTTTCAGGTTTCCCAACTCCAAAATTATCATAGTGGGGCACCCAAATTGGTATTCGAAATTGAGGAGGACAAGGAACAAAAGGAATAGTATGTCCCCCCTATGAAATTGGAGGTGTCTCATAGTTTACAAAATTTGGGGAAATAGGAACATCTGGGGGTTTATATTCAAACTCATTCAAAGAGATCCAAACCAAATGTTCAAACATTTGCTTAAATAAATCCCAATTCATATCTTATTCAGGAAATTCACAACATAAGTGAAGGAATATATTAGAAAAATCCTCAATTGATTCATTAATCTCCATTACAAGATGATTTATTCTTTTATAAAAATCACAATAATCATACCTATCAAAAATTTGATGAATATCCTTAATAAAATTATCAAAATAATGAATGGAAGAAGATGGTAAGGTATGACACCAGCGATTAACATGACCTTCAAGAGTGAGGAAGAAAAGAACAC